>BPVZ01000014.1:581963-592306 GCA_020521535.1 Rubroshorea leprosula
TTTTTATTTTTATCAACATTGGTTTGAAAAGAAATCAATGGACTATAAATTGTAGGAAGAGAATTTCAAGAGACTAGCAATGATATTAGAAAATTGATGATAATAGTGAGAATATTTTATGAGAGGAAAACTTAAATATGTTCATTATGTAGTGAGCTTTTCATGAAAGGAAAAATCGAAAAGGAAACTAAAACAGCCTGATTTGGTCATATAATTTTTATATCACCGCATGTACTGATAAGGTAGTTCCAGTGCAAAGAAGATACATCTTCTCGGGAAGATAGTATCTCATTTGGTCTATATAACATGAGTAAAAAGGGAAACAAAAACAGCCTGAAACCAGGTAAAAGCTTGCATGCAAGCGAATTAGTTAAAGAATTAATCATTTAATTATGCTATACAGATAAACCAAAATTTTATAATTACATGGTTCTATGAAAATTGACTTCATAAAAGAATGAAGCCAATAGAAACTATTAATTACAAGTCTATATATATAAATAATGAGAAATGAGAAACGACGAAGAATGAAGAAGATAATCAAACTTAAATTAAGTTCATAAAGGGAAAAAAACTAATATGATGTTACCCAATATCCCACAGTTAATTTTGATTTGGAAAACCCATTCTTGCATGATTACACAGGTAAATCTTCTCAAAGGGCAACAGCTTTGATCAACGCCTTGTTTGGAACAGCCCTGCATGGGAAAATTGGGTAAGCAAGCACATCTATCAAAACACGTAGCACCATGGTATTCTATCTGCAACTTCCTCAGCTAATGAGAACAATGGAGACAAGCTTCTACAGTACCGAAATTACATACAAAAAGATTGCTTTAAAAGAACGTGTTTCTCTTTTCATATTCAGGGATGGGGAACTCAAACATGAGTCTACCTCAGGCCTCACTAGCTTAAAATGGTGGGTGTTTGATCTTAGAGTTGCCCCTAGTCAAAGGGCTCACTGCTCTCACTTGGTTTTTGCGAGCTAGCTAAACAGCTTGTTTGGCCTGGTTGTAGCTTTTGTTGTAGTGTGATTGAACAGAGCTTTTGCAAAAGTGTTGAACCATGAATTCACATAAAAATCATCAAAAAAATTTAGAAATAAATAAAAATTATCAAATTCAAAAGCTTAGCAGCAAAAGTTCTACTCCAGAAGCCAAATGTTTGGTGCTTCAACTTCTGGCATAGAGGAGCTGAAAAGAGCTTTTTCAGAAGTCGGAAACAATTTTCAGAAAAGTCACTTTTGTGACAAAAGATGTTTTAAGAAGTGAGGCCAAATATGTACAGATTTGGTAGACTCAACTCAAATGAAAAGTTAAGCAGTTGGATGCAAAATTAAGCAACTATTTCAAACCTTTGTAAGGATCTTTGCTTATTATCCAAACTGCTAATGCCATTTTGCATGAAAGCATCTACCCCAGAATCATTGATGCTTTCAGTTGAAGAATCCACAATAAATTTCAGACCCTGTAAAAAAACAAGTGCAAGTTTCATAAACAGCAACAAGCAGGCTAAGAATTTCCTTTAGTTTTAGCCAGAATACTGCATAGCTAATGGTCTACACAAACATAAGACCTCAAAGATGTGTATTGTAATATATCAAGAGAATTGTTCACACTAACTTCAATGACTCAATAATAGTTTAAAAAAAAATTAACGGAAATTATTTTGAACAATGACACTTGTGCTAGCCACCTGTGAGTGTTAACTTGGCTGACATTTGATTTTATGCAGGAATACTCTGTTTCTTTTTTGGCATACAGGAATACTCTGTTCTTTTAACAATCTATTTCATGTCTACACTGCAATGGTCCATATTTTTCATCTCACTTTCTTATAGGTCTTTTTCACATTAGATTATTGGGTCCAACTAACCTGGTTAGCAAAACGGTCAGATCTCAGCCCTACCAAATCCACAGTTCAGCTATGCCTTCAATTCTTTTTTATTTTTTTTCCATCCAAAGAGAAAAACCCTCGTATTAATATTTGAAACATGATTTGATGACTGATATCAACAAATGGTATGTCCAACTGACTAGAATAAAACAGAACACAGAAACAATATGAATTAGTTTGACTCATGACTGAACCTAAAATATGCAAGGATTTACTCAAAAGCACCATGCAGAGGGCAATAGCAGATTACAGAAAGAACAGCATGTGGTAGAGAGAGAAACAGGGGCAGATCTTTAGGTGACAGTAGGTGGCCACCCCCACCACCAGACACACTCACCCCTCTCGAAAAAGAAAGTATTGAAAAATTCTTACAGAGAATTTTCTGTTTTAATAAAGCGGCCTCCCAAAGAATTTACAGTGGCATCAAGTCCCCAACTTATAAATGTAATGTGGTACTATATGTAATTTTAAATTTAGATAAATCCAATATATGAACATAAAATGCACAAATGCAGTGTTAATTAGAAATTTAGAATGTTTCTTGTCACTTTTCTCTTGAGAAATGAAATACATGCACAAAGAAAACCTATCAATAACAGTCCAATTTCATCAGAAATTTAGCATGTTACTTGTCACATTTAAACCTCACCAAATAGCTAACTGCTTCACCAAAAGAAAGGAGGAAAAACGATAGTGGTTATCAGTTTGAAATTTTCTCACTTCAACGTAATTTACTATATGCTTATATGGGCTGGTTTGGTATGGTAGGTTAGGCCTGGCAGTTAGTGGTTTCAACTAAAATATGAAATTCAATTTATAAACAATAAAACATGGAAGCTTACCTTCAGAAGCAGGAAGCTTGATGTGAATTCTATATGGATTAACCTAGTTACTAATTTTACTGAACAAAACTTTTCTTTGATTTTCATATTCCACCAAACTTCTCCAGTCACATTGTTATATTTATGTTGCATTTGGTCAGCAAAACTGACCTAAAATTGATTTTCATTACTGCACAATTTTTTCTTTAACAAATTTTGTTAACCAATGAGTACAAAAATTAATTAATAAAGAAGTTTGGTTTCTTTTCTTATATTTGAAAATAAGAAATTATTTTCTGTACTAAAAGATGGTAAAGAGTGTTTAATTTGTGATTACATAAATAACGTTATTGTTTTTGTTGTTGTTACTATTATTATTTTAGTAACAGATAAGTGTTTTTCCATATGGACTGCAATTTTTTGTATGGTCCAAGTACTGAAATTACCAAAATACCCTTAATAAAACTGTCCTTTATATTTACTCATTAATGGTGTTTTGGTAATTTCAGTACCCGAACAGCACAAAAAAAGTAGTCTGTACTGATAGACCTTTCTCTTCTAATAATAATAGGAAATATAAAAAGAAAAAATTAACAAAATTAACTACTTTTTAAAATTTGTCTATATTAGTTTTTTTTTTTTTTGGTATGGACCACCCAATATCCGGAAGCCATTGGGCCACCGACTAATCTGGATTCGAGCTGGGCAGGACCCAATGGGCGGCAAAGCTCTCCCTCATGAGGTTTAACGGAGCTGCATTCCCAAGGCTTGAAACCAAGACCTCTGGTTAAGCTGGAAGAGTCCCTGCCAACTCATCCACCCGCTCGTGGGTCTATATTAGTTGTTATTAATGCTAAATAACAATCGCTAAATATTATATAACCAAATGGTTATTCCAATCAACATCTGCCAACCACTACCTGTTACCTTTATCCATGAATTTTAACTGCTATACCGAACAGACTACAAGTGATGTTCTTGGCTCCCCAAAGAACATTTTCTCAAGCCCTCCCACTTGAGACAAACAAGATAAGAATAACCATCTTAATGCAAAAAGGTACCTTTGATGATGGAGTCCTAGAATGTTGGAGGAGATTATGTGAGTTGGTAGAAAGTTTAAGCTGCTCCTGGAAAAAAAATGAGAAATTATATAGTTAGATTTGACAACATAATTATTGAATGATGGAAATTGAAATGAGCCATATAGAGCAAGAATCAAAATGCAACAATCTTGATAACTAGATATCAGCAAGGTTAGCAGGAAGACAGTTCATAAAGAGTAAGATTAATATATAAATTTATCCTTTTGATTGATAGAATGATAGGTGTGAATAACTTTCACTCATTAACCAGATGATTAAAATGGAATCCATAAAAGAACTCAAAGGTAGAAAGCAAAAATAAATTTGCATGCCAGCCATATTCGACCTGCAGATTGCTGGGTATTTGAATTTTCTCTGCACCAAACTTTTGGACCAGGTAATGGACACATATACTTGTAAAATCCTGTGACAAGAAAACCATATTTGTAAATCCCAAATATATATATATATATATATATTATGATACTTTTTCTTTTTTTGCAAGAATACTTCATCACAATACTTGGAATGACTTTTTTTCTTTTTCCTGTTACACAGGTAGGCTCACAAATAAAATATTCAGCATTTCACCACTCAAACAGAATCAACATGATTTCACATGCTCAAAAACAAAAACATCAGTTGTTTTACCTGCTTCGTTTCCACAGAGTCCACTTTTCCATCCTGCAACAATGCCAAGTTGATTAAAAATTATAGGGAAGAAAAAGGTGCATGTGCATAAACAGAAAGGAGCTTCAAATACTTCCAAAGGCATTACTGCTTGTGAAAATATTAAGACAATGACTCATGTTAGAAAAAATAACAAGAGGATTTTCTTCTTTTCAGTTGTTTCTTCTTTTAAAGAAAAAACTTATAATTTTAGTAATGAACCTGATGTCTTGTTTAGAAATAATAAGGAACCTAAGGCAGAACTACAGATGAACAACAAAACAAAAAAGTGATAAAACTCACCAAACCAAAAATCAAATACTGCAGCTCACCCAAATGATATTTAGAATCAGAAAGAGTATTGCTGGTTGCCTCCACCTGTTGCACAGTTTCAAACTCAATAAAGCTGGCAACACAAATTCCACTGATTTAATTCATATCCAAAAAAAAGGGGAAGAAAATTGTTTGAACTGCCTAGCAACAGGGTAACTGATGATAGATGATAACAACCTATACAAAAATGTAAGAATAAATAAATAACTAAAAGGTTAGGAACTGGACCTTCACTGAAGTACTCACATAACTCACAGGGATTGAATTCACAACTAACTAGATGTATAAACAACTTTAATTAAAGTGGGATGAGAAACTTTTTCCACTTACATTTGCTTGAACATTTCTCGAGATTTCCGTTTGTGTCTCCATTCTATCATCCAGCTTTTGAATTCGTTTTGTCAAATGCTTCTTTGCTTTCTGTCAAAAAGGAGATTTATAAGCACAGTCAGTGGTTTAGACTTTAGAATGTAAAAAGATGATTCTAAGAAAAAAAATGCAAATAAAATCTATAATATCCTTTTCAAGCAATATACATCCAATAGAACCTACTTTATGGAAACCTAAACAAAGAAAAAGCAATAGAGAAAACACAAACTTACAGATAAGGCATCTGAAACAGACTCCAGATGTTTTGACAAGTTCTCAACAGCAGTAGTCACATTATGCTTTGTTATCCACAAAAGATCTTTGTATGACATACCCTACTTATTCAAAAGGCATGAGACAGACAAAAGAACAAGTTAGGTCTGTAAGACCTACAAAAATGGCAAAAAGGAAAAACAAAAATGGAAGCCACTACTCAACAGAATTAGATTCTATAAAGGAGAAAAAAATAAATAGTGGCTAAATCAATAAGCCACAGTTGATTTTAGAAGGAAGCCATAGTCAATCTTTTGATGGAACTAAAATGAATAATTAAAAAGAATTGTACTGAAATTTTTGAATCAGAATTAAGCACCCAAATACAAAGTTAATATTGGAGAAGGGCAATTTTATAGAGAAATATAACAAATCCTATAAACAAAGAAATATGAGACATAAAACTCAGTATCAGAAAGAATACATATCAATAAAATTGAAGCATACCAATATTTAAATAACATACCTTCCACCACATGTAACCATAACCCAATACCCCTATTGCAGCAGCTGGAACTAATAAAGGGATTAAGTTGCCTGCTCAAACCCCATAAGAAATGTTAAATAAAGTAAAATCTATAACAAATAAGAAATGCTTTATCTTTCCCTTAACTGTTAAACTGGGAAAAAAAAAAAAGGCACAACCCACTAGAAATCACAAAGCTATTTCTTCATTGCCATAGGAAGCAGATAGTTAACTTTAAAGAACTATTTTTGTAAGTATCATCAGAGATACCTCCAGATCCCCCATTCAAAAGAGTTATCTGCCCTGCTGAGGCCAGCTGCCTAACTTCCATCCCCAAGCGATGCATCTATAGGACATCACAAAACAACAAAAACCATAACCAAATAGCATTTAAACAGAACATAGCACCCTAAACAAAAGCAGAGATACCAACTTAGTATTTAGTTAGACTGTACTCTGAGAATACCTGAGCAGCTATAGCATCAGAGTAATCATCTGATTCATCCCCAGATTTTTCTATTCTCTTGACCAATGACTGTAAAAAAGAAGCACCAGCAAGACATCATTTTTGGAGACAACATCGAGAGAACCTAAAAAATTTCAATCTTTTCAAATTCATAAAACAAAAGTACTAGCCCATCAAACAAACTCCATAAAGTGACAGCCGGGTAACAACCCAGTGAAGAAAACAGAGAAGAGAAACATAGTTTAACAAGAATACCTGCAATTCGCCGAGCAAATCTGATAGTTTACCATTATGGATCAGGACAGTGGTAACGTAACCTGCAAACATTACAACACAAAATCAAATCAGAAGTGCCCAGACGGCGAGGCCGGGACTGAGGAAATTAGTGAAAGACTACCTGCTCCGAAAATGTATAGGTATTTAGCGATGCCTTGGCTGAGATGTGGCGCCAACGCCATGGCCTTGTTCGGGGGAAGGATTGAGAGTTGTGTCGACTGGAATTTAGACCGTCGGGCAGGGATCGTGAGGATTTGAAGACCAAAAACACAGACGACATCGTTTGCATTGCCGCCCTCGACCTTTTTTTTTGCAAAATTTAGTATTGGACTATTAGCTATCGATCTTTTATCATTTTAGTCAAAAAAGTTTGTTTTCTCAAAAATTGGTCTGGAATTCTCCAAAAGCAAATCAAAGGGAAGTTTCTTAGTTTTCTTAAGGAAACTTCATGTCAATGCCTACATCGCGCCCCGTGAACATTACTTTGCCCAAAAAAAAAAAAGATTTTTAACCTATAAACTTTTTGCATGGTTTAGTTAAATGGGTGTTTAAAGGCAATAAAATACAATTTGTGAAATTTAGTAATTAAAATAAATTGGTATTCAAAATCATAACCAAAATAAAATAAAAAAATAAATCCCTCTTTTCCTTTCTTGTATGGGACAATTTCATCCTCATCCTTCATTTCAGGCCACAAATAGTCTTAAAGTTTTCAAAAAGGTTTGCCATTGTTTCTTCGATCAACTTGGGTGTTAAATCTATTTGATATTTAGTTTAAAACTGTACTAATAGAGGGGTGATGATGTGGTGAATAGTGGGGCTCTCAAAGGTGGGACCACTATATGACATGAATGTGAGAAAAAACAAATGCAAGCCTTTTTTTTATATTTTCCTTTCCCTCTACTTGAAGGGTTTGTTAAGGGCTCACTATTTGTCAAATCATTGTTTTCTAAATTTAATTTCCAAGCTAATGAAGGACTAATGGTTGAAATTTTTCAAAAGATTGTGAACTATTAGTGTTACAAAAATAAGGTTAAGAATGAAACTACTTCGTGTCAGAAAGTTAAAAACAAAAACGGATTTTATGCTAATTAAAATTACAATTGTGTTTCCTCAAAGATCTTTGGTTTGCCCCTATTACATAAGTCTAGGTTTACGGTGTGTCACTTACTTTATCTAAAAACAAGAAAATATGATTTCTTTGATGACCTTCCCCTTTCTAATGATCTACCCCCAAGTAGGATGGTTAAAAATGACGTTTATTTATGAATTGTTTTGTGCTACAAATGTTGTATGATGGAAGGTGATGTTGTGCAAAATGAATTACTATTTTCTTGAACAACTCTAAGGACTTTAAAATCATGAAAATATATACAAAAACACATTAATCTTAAATTAAACACAATATCCTTAGAAAATCAACCTAAAACAATAATGAAACAACATGCACTTGAAATAAATTCATTAGACAAATGAGTGGGCAGACTTATAGACCACAACTATGATTCCACAAACCAAGTTGAATTTCAAAATTTAACTTCAAAATAATTTCCATATTAACCTAAAATCTATTAATCTACTTGAAGATTGAATACTAAATTAAACCATAATGCAAACTAGGTCTAATTCCAAAAATTGATTTAGATTATTTCCAAACAAGATTAAAATTAACCAATCTATGTGAGAATCAAAGCTAAGAACTTTAACTGAAATTTGAAAATTGTTGAGATCTGCTATTAATCAAACATCCAAAGAAAACGACTTCTAAGAAGCATGAACTTTTCATAGATGAAATCGTGATGGAAGTAAACAAGCAATCCTAAAATCAAACACTTAATGAAAGTCATCAAAAATCACTAACCAAATAAACAGGAGAGACCCGAATTACAAGACCAGTTCAGTTCCAAGTTCAATAATTGAAGATGCAAGAATACAATGATGAACAGGAAATCTATGAACTGAAGTTTGGAATATGTGCAAAAAACTAGTAGATCAATTCAAAGCTAAGAACAAGCAAGCTAGGCGCTTTTTTAGAGGAGCAAGCTTGAAGAAACTAAATCTTGTCAAAGGAGATGGTTTACCTTGCTACTAGAGGTGTTTCCTATGATCTCTGGTCCACATTTTCTTCTCCTTCTGTGCATGGCTAGCTTTCTCCACACTCTAGCAACAACTACTTCCTATTTTTACTCCAAGTCTGTCAGCAGTGTTTGATCTCTTAACTAACTCTAATTAACCCTAATTTGATTGCTTTCTAAAATCTCTCTAAGTCACTTAATTGAAGTATAATGCAATCAATTTATAAGATTCACTTCACTTGAAACTCTTCTTACCTTCCGCCAAAACCACGGTCTGAACTGCGGACTACAGCAACACTAGTTCCCAATGAACACTATAAGCTCACTGACATGGCACAATTTAGACCAATAAATGGATCCAATTGGACACGTGTCTTCCATTTATTGAATTTTTTATTTTAGATGTATGGGATTAATAGAGTTATAAATTGACGACGTGACACTTATAAAATAAATAAATAAATAATGTGATAAAATGGTAAATAACATTTAAAATAATCTAAATTTGTTTAATTGTATTAAAAATTAAGTTAAAAAAATAAAAAGAAATTTAAATGTCAAATTTAGTCTCTCAACTTTTAATTTTAAACAAATTTAGTCCCTTAATTTTTTTTTTTGCATTTTTTTAAAAAATACATATTTTTTGTTCTTTTGTAAGTTATTCCACTAAGTCAATCCAAATATGTACATTTTTAATCTCTAAATTTATAATATATATATTTCCTTTCTTTATATATATAAATTTTGTTAAAAAATGCATATTCTTTGTTCTTTTGTAAGTTATTCCACTAAGTCAATCCAAATATGTACATTTTTAATCTCTAAATTTATAATATATATATTTTTAATCTCTAAACATATAAATTTAGGGACAAAAAATGTATATATATAAACAAATTTAATGGTTAACTAACAGAAATAATAAAAATGCATTTTTCATAATTTAGGAATAAAAATATGTAAAAAATAATTTAAGGGCTAAAAATATTTAAAATTAAAAATTTAAAAACTAAAATTAACATTTAACCTGAAAAGAACCACAGAGAGTCAAAGACTAGAACATCTTCTCTGGTCAATCTTCCCAGAAACTCATCCAAAGTAGTTGTTTTGCTAGATTTAATTTCCAAGCTAACGGAAGGACTAGTGGTGGACATTTTTCAAAAGATTGTGAACTATTTGTGTTACAAATAGAAGGTTAAGAAAACTCTCCTCGTAAAAAAGTTTGGAAAAAAAGACGGATTTCATTTCTATATTAAATTTCAAAAAAATTAAAATGAAAAGACAAAATTAGAGTTTATTATGAAAAGTATGAGGGAAAAAAATAGAGTTAACAAAGTTAACAAAATTTTATTAATTAATTATTGCACTTTTATTTTAGTGGATAAAAAATCTAAAACTACCAAAATTAAACAAATAGAGTATAAAATATACAATAAATATATTTTTTTTAAAAATAATAAAAAAAGCTAAAGCACATGACATGACGAATAAATAATATTGTGCTTGAATTTACCTTTTTATTAAATCAAAAATGTTTATCAACTATATCAGTAAAAAAATTAGATAGAATAATATCTTAAAAGGAAAATAATTTGTGCACACCTGGGTCAACACCTG
>BPVZ01000014.1:633904-646689 GCA_020521535.1 Rubroshorea leprosula
TACATATATATATATAGACACAAGAGTGTAAGGGTATATTATACACAAAAATTAGTAAAAAAATTAATTATTATTTATATAATATATTAAACTATTATCTAAAATTTATATCTAAAAAATCAAAAATTAAACTAAATTTACTAAAAATAAACTGATCAGAGAGTAATATTTTCTCAATCACTTTGCTCATAAAAATTTTCTCAGCAAAGTTAGCATCTAATTAAACATGCCTTCAATGTGCTTACAAATATTTTGAGGGAGAAAGCAGCATTTTTTCCGAAAATAAAAAACACCTTTAAAAAAGGTAAATATCCAATTCCGTCGTTGTTACGTAACCACGAGTGCATCAGATCATAAGTAAAACGTTCGGACCTAAATAACCCAAATTTATTATTTTCAAAAAGAAAAATTTATCTAATTTTGTCTTAAATTCCACGCTCGCCGTTATTCAAACAGTATGCGGTGGGCATCTAGCTGACGTGGCAATCCCCGATTGGAAAATAGCCCAGAAAGGTGAAGTGAGAAATCTCAGGCTCTTAGCTACAGCTGTAACTGCACAGTCACCAGGGTCAAAACGTGGGCGGCTCAAGTCTGACCGTCGTTCGGCGGACAGACACGCCTGGATTTTCAATGCCACCGCCAACGCCATCGCCACCGGCTCTTCAAGCTTTATTACCGAGTATATTAATTAACCAAATTCAATTGTCTGAACTCAACCAAGGACACAAATTGCAAAGGACCCTGAAGCCCCTCTATCAACTAGCTAAAGATTTAACCAAATTCTTCATATTTCTCTTATTTTTATGTGTTTTATTATGATTTTTATACATAGAGATTAAAAATTGAATCTTAAATTTATAATTAAAATTATAAATAATTTTATCATTAAATCACATAATTAATGATATTTTACTATGTTTAAGAAGTCAAATCTTAACGAAGACATGATCTTTACATTAATTGAAAAGAAATAAAAAAAAATAACATGATGTTTCTAGTATTTACTATCAATGTTTTCAAATCAATTTTTGTGTATTTCAAAATTAATTTTTCTTCCAATTATTTTAAGAGCATACCCCACATGAATATGTTGCATTTAAGAAAAGTAATTTTTATGTTGACCCCAAAACATTTGAATCTTAAATATAACCTATAAAATAATACTTATTTATAAGTGGATGCAACTTTTGAAATTAGAAAAACACAATCTTCTCAATAACTGATAATAAGAATAATTTATATGAAAATTTGGCATTTGACACAGTCTGCAAATTTTTTCATTCAAGTTATCTTTATTTCAATTAATTGCTGGTTTGGCCATCGATAGTGTCCTCCTTTTTAAAAAGTCAAAGTTCAAGCCCTTAATTATGAATTTGGTGAAAGTTTGATTTCTAATTTTTGAGTTTTTACAATTAAATTTGACATTAAAGATTTCTTTTTCTAATTATTTTCTTAGAAAAATTATTAAAAAAAATAAAACAAAAATGGTCAGGTAGAGGTGTCTTTTGGGATTATATAAGCGAACTGGTTGACATTTCTGAAGGAGAGTAACATGCAGAAGGGGATAAGAACTGCAAGTTGAACCATTCTATTTGAAGTCAAAATCAGGAGGCTCTCCGCATATAAGAAGGCCCCATCTGCAATCCATGGAATCATGCAAGTTGAAGAAAGTCTTAATGGAAAAGAACAGCTCCAAAAAGCCTGCGCTCCGAAATAGGGATGGCGAAGAGAAGGAGATGATGAAGAAATCTAGTTCCGATGATGGACAAGATGATCTTATGGATATCAAAGAGGTGAGGATGTTGCAAAAGAAAATTTTTATCAAAAAAGACATGCACGTTTCTGTTTGTGATGAAAATTTTGATTTTTATTGATTCTCGTTCATTTTAGGAATCAAAGAAACGGTTTCTTCTGTGTTATTTTATTTTTTATTTTTAAATATATTGAATTGGTGTGTTTTTGGTCTTCTTATCCATATAGGAGGGTGTCTCATGCATGCATTCTTGCTAGTAAACATGACCTGTAACATTACATAGAACAAGTTTTGATCATATTTTTTAAAATACTGAAATTTATTGAATTTTTTTCTGGATTCGTATGTTTTCACTCTAATTTTTAAAACTTAGATCACCAAATTAAATGCTTTCTTTAAGAGAAAAATCCTAAAAACTCATAAAACTGAGTATCCGATCAATGGAAAGATGTTTCATCTTTTTCTTAATTTCCCCTAATCTTTATTATTTTCACCTAATAATATATATTGTTCTTAGTTGATTTTTGTCTTCCCCTAATCATCTCTATACATTGAATACCAAGAATTTCATAATCTTATTTATGTGGGGGTGGTCCCCTAATTAATGGTACAAGAATCAGTAAAATTTTCAATGTAATGCTTAAATAATTAAGTTGTTCAACTAGAATGAATTATCACATATATGCATCTTACATTGAATATCTTAGAATATTAAAATACTAATCTTAATCTTAATCTTAGTATCCAAAAAAAAAAAAAAAAATTCTTACTCTTATTATCAATAAGCTTCCATCTAATTAAGATGCACAATGCCTTCGGGAAAAGAAAAAAAATTGAATATGCAAAATCAACTTTAAATATATCTTTAATTATCTGCAAAGGGTGCTCAAAGTCTACATGATTAAAAAATCCAAGTCTGTGGTGGATCCGAGTAAACATGATCCATATATGCCTTCCTGGTCAAATTATATGCAGACTGAGTTTTCATCAACATAATTTTCCTGGATTTTTTTTTTTTATTTATATGTGTTCCCCTCAAAATGAAAAAAGGAAAAAGAAAAAGGGTATGCACTAAATTAAGTAGTAGATCTTTTATCATTGCAGAAAACCTTTCAAAAACAATTTTTCTTCATCCCGGTGATTTAATTTAGTATGATTCTGCAGGTGCCGTTGTTAACCATGACTGGGAAACCATCTGCAGAAACAGATAACAACAATTTTGACTCCTCGTCAATTCAGCAAAATCAGGCATGGATTCATGCATTACAAATTTACAGTTTTTTAATCAACCAAATAGTTTTATCTCCGAAGTGCAGGTATTTGAACTCTTATACAAATATAAATATCACAAATAAAAAAGTATTATGTAATTCAGACAATATTAAATTGTACAACACTTTTATTGAATAAGAGATCCTACTTTACAATCATAATTTTACAAAATAGGGAGCTATATCACAAATTTACAATTTTCTCTATTTTATTTTTACTTCTTCCAATATATATGTGTGTAAGAATGTCTCATACTAGATGAATTAATTTTATGTTTTCCTATCTAGGAGGAAGATCAAATTGAATCAACTAAGGTCAAGGTGGGTGAGGTTAGAGAAGAAAACGAGAGGCTAAAACAGTTACTGGCTCAAATGCTGAAGGATTACCAGTCTTTACGAGGGCGTTTCTTCAACACACTTCAACAAGCAGACTCAAAGAAATCTTCTACTACCAATCAAGAAATTGAAGAGCCTGAGATCATCTGCCTTAGCCTAGGAAGAACTTCAAGTACTGAAATGAAGAAAGAAGAGAAAAAGAACATGAATGGAAGAAAGGAGGACGAGAAATCGAAGAATGAAGGACTTGCACTTGGGTTGGAATGCAAATTTGAGCCAGCTGCAACAAAAAATCGAAGTTCAGAAAGTAGCTTTGAGGAGAAAGCTATGGAGATGTTGCCTCCCAATAAAATTCTGAAGACTGAGAGTTTAAGTGGAGATGAAGCAGTTTTGCATCAGGCACAGTTAAAAAAAACTAGGGTTTCTGTTAGAGCTAGATGTGACACTCCAACAGTAAGTAAACAACTAATCAAAAATTTCTAAATTACCGAACAGAAAACCCAACGTGCCATAAACTAAATTTTATTACTTCTGGTTTTTTTTCAGCTGAATGATGGGTGCCAGTGGAGAAAATATGGGCAGAAAATAGCAAAAGGGAATCCATGCCCTAGAGCATACTATCGGTGTACAGTCTCACCAACCTGCCCTGTGAGAAAACAGGTTCATTTTATGCCCCTTAGTTGAAATCTGATTCAATTCGGATTGGTGTTTCTTTCTTTTTTCTTTTTTTTTTTTTCCTTCCTTTTAATTTGTGGGCATGTGTTTCTTTATTACATTCGGATTGGTGTTTCTTTCTTTTTTCTTTTTTTTTCCTTCCTTTTAATTTGTGGGCATGTGTTTCTTTATTATGTAACATATATAAAAGTTCAAAATTTTGTAATTTGAATTATGTCAAATTATAAAATCAAATCATCTAATTGCCCTAACATTCAAGTACCCATCTCTCATCTAAAAAAATTTATTTTGTGCAATTTAGTGCAGGTGCTGCACAAATATTTATATATTCATATATAAACAAAAAAAGTTTCCTTCAATCAAGAGTGAAGAAAAATGTTAATTCAAACAAAAAGCTATACATCCTATATACAAATGCTAGTGTGTCCTGATCTTCATTACTTTTTGTAAATGTTATAGGTGCAGAGGTGTGTGCAGGACATGTCGATCTTAGTAACAACCTATGAAGGAACCCATGACCACCCACTTCCCCTTTCTGCCACAGCTATGGCTTCCACTACATCAGCAGCCGCTTCCATGCTACAATCTCAATCATCTACCTCCCAACCTGGCCTTGGAACCTCCTTTTCCATCCCCTTGGCCACATCTTCAGCTTCCAATCTCCATTACCCAGCCCTCAACTTCTCTCAAAATTTAAGGCCCTATCAATACTATGTCACAAACCCCTCAATCTCAACTTCCAATTCTCACCCCACTATCACTCTTGATCTTACTGCACCCGCCAATCCCTCATATTTCAATAAACTTTCTACTGCAACAAGATACCCTCCAGCATGCCTCAACTTCTCCTCTTCGTCTTCTTCAACTTTAGAGCTCAATGCTAGTCAAAGAAACAGTACTTTTGGTTTAATGAATCTTGAAAGGCAACCAACGTCTCAAGAGCAATTGTATCGACCTCACACGCAAATGATCATCAACCAGACACAATCTCAACAGCCTTTACCGGAGACAATAGCTGCTGCAACCAAGGCGATTGCTTGGAACCCGAATTTCAGATCTGCCTTAGCGGCTGCTATCACCACTGTTGTTGCAAATGGAGGAGGAATGAGTGCACAGGGAGATAGTTCCGGCCTGAACAAGAAGTGGGGGGATTCACTTCCTTTGAGTACACAAAATGGAGTGGTGTGTGGTTCAAGCTTCTTGAGCCAATCGTCATTGGCGAATTCTCCCCAGCAACAGCAACAAGAAAGAAGCTTACCTCTATTCCCTATTAATTCATTGTCGTTGGCTGCATCCAAGAGTGCTTCAGGTTCTGTTGATAATGGTAATCATATCAAGTGAATGGCTTAGGTTGTGTTAACGGGCGTACTTGGGTCATCGTATAAATATTTTTAATTTAAAAAAAATTTTGTGATTATGTACGGCTTTTTGAAAAATAAAACTTTTCCAAATAAAAAAAAAAAACTGTACAACTGTATGAGTGATAAAATAAAAAAGATACCTAAGTTTATAGGTATTTAAAAGTACAGTTAAATTATGTTTTTTAAGAAATATATCAATTATTAAGAGTTGAATTTTTACATTAAAAAAGTTCAAATTTTAGATTTTTTTTTTTTTTTGACCAGGTAGATAGTTAGGAAGTTAGTAGAGTTAGTTGTTAGCAGCTTGAATTTTTTCAGAAAAGTGAACATTTCACCCCTCATTTGAGGCGCGCGACGATTAGGTCGCAAGTTGGTGAAGTTCACGGCGGTGGCAGAGCTCAAAGTCCTGACCTCCGCCTCACCTAAGCCCTAAAGCTTGGGGCCAACCAATTGGGGCACAGGTCCGGTTCGCTCAAATTTTAAATTGATAAATAAAGCTTTGAAAAGAGAATGATTACCCTATATGGTGTGGTCCACCATCATCCATACCAATATATTTCTTTTATCAAATTGTATCCTTTCTCTGTTCTCTCCCCTATACTCGAGTGTGGCTTGAGGTATGGGATATCTTCCTCCTAACTGGTATGTTCTAAAACCGAAGACTCTAGATGTTCTGGGAGCTCTAGAATTTTTTTCAATTTCGGATCTAGTTGGAGCACTAGGGTTCTGGTTAGGATTCTGACTTGGATTTTCAGGGGTTACATTCATGAATATTTTTTTCTGTTGGGATTCGTATTCATGAATAATTAGAAGTATGGGTTTTTGATTTTTGAAGTAAGCCTCAACTGGAAGTTCTAGGTCTAGAATTTGATCCTCAATGTCTTCCCCATGGTATTTTAGTGTTAAGACTTCTTCAACATTAACTTCTTTTCCTTTTGAAGAAAAGTAAGTTTCAATGAAATATATATATTAAATAAAGCTGAATTGTGGGGGAAAAAAAATGCTATTTGAATCTTGAGTTGCGCTCATCACTCGCCACTCATCTGATTAAAAAACCCAAACCAAACCCATAGGCCCATTAGGGAGGCCCATCGGCTTGCAATTAGGGGAAGGAGAAGACGACCACTTCAAACTTTCAAAGTTGAAGGACAGTTTTTCTTTGTGCCCACTACTCTGCCAAGTGTCAAAAGAACTGCCATCCCAAGTTCCTTCTCCCATGCATATATAAGATGCAGAACTGCCTCTTGGGAACAGAATGAATCAAAATTCCGATCTGAGATCCAAGCCAAGCATATTAGTGCAACAGGTAAGTTCTACCTTGATTTATCTCATCTGCTTTCTATATGTTTCTGCAAATTAAAGAGCAAATATGATATTTTGCACTATGAATGTCCGTCCTTTCCTTTCCTCCATTAGGATTCATGACACTTATGACTATGGAGAAAAACAAAAACGATAGCTAGGTGGACAGGGTAGAAGATAAGATTACAGGTTCAGGTCTATCATGTTGGTGTGCGGCACATGAAAGCCCTATGATCCAATTCCAATGTTTGAAATGATGGTGTTATATTTATTAATATATCTCAACCTGTTCGGGTTGGAATCAATGTCCGATAATTTATGTAAGAAGTGTAAGTGGATCCCGCAGGTAATCTAGAGTGATAAGGAATCTAGGCCCATAATTCAAGAATAAATTCACTACCTTACATCATATTTTGAAATTTTGAAAAGGAAACAGTTTATGTTATTAAGAAAATGTTGTTGTGTTCGCAATATCTTAACACTAGTCTGGAACAGATGCTTGATGAAATCAGGATATGCAGAAAACTTGTGTCAATAAAGGTACAAATTGGGATAGTGATCATTTCCAATTTTGAGTGTAGAGATGGCACAAGAACAACAGGTCAAAAAGTGTTCGGTACTTTCAACTTGTGATGCATATTTTGAGAACATACAGTGCAGGAAGAAATTACCTCAATCATTTCAGGAGTCTTTAACTGCTGCTTTTGCAAAAATTCCTGTGTCAACTTTTCCACAAGTTCCTGGTGGCAGAGGTGATAGCTAAACCTTAATTGCTCCTGCAGTTTAAAGTAATTGCTAGTTCATGCCCTTGGCGTAATAATAGAAAACACTTCAGTTTTTAAAAGTTGTCTTGTGATATTACCTTGTAGTGATTGAAATTCTAGCTGACACAACAATTGCTGAGGCTGTTAAGATTCTATCAGAATGCGATATCATGTCAGCTCCAGTTATAAACCCGGATGCAATAAGAAGCATGGATTGGAGAGAGAGGTACATGGGAATTGTAGATTACCCAGCAATCGTTCTCTGGGTACTAGAAAGTGCAGAAATTGCAGCAGTTGCTTTATCAACCAGCACTGCCACAGCTGCAGGCGTTGGTGCTGCAGCTGTTGGTGCTCTTGGAGCTGTAGCAATGGGTGCAACAGGTCCTGCTGCACTTGCCGGACTAACTGTTGCTGCAGTAGGAGCTGCTGTGGCTGGTGGTGTGGCTGCAGATCAAGGGGCAGGAAAAGATGCTTCAACAGCTGCTAGCCACTTGGGAGAGGATTTTTACAAAGTCGTCCTTGAAGAAGAGCCCTTTAAGTCAACAAAAGTAAGTTTTATTGTGAACAGAAGGTGAGTGAAGCTCATCCCTGGTCCATTTGAACACATTCTACAGGTTCTGCTGAGGTAAGAATTTATATATTTCAATTTTAGTTCATCAGCAGAACCAGTAAACTGAGTGAATTCCAAAATTGGGACTTGAGAGGGAAGGAAGTTCTGTCATTTATACAATCCTCTTGAAAATGTAGGACAGTACTTGATATTGTATTCTCTTTCCAGGTAAGTTCTATAATCAAATCCTTCCGCTGGGCTCCTTTTCTTCCAGTTGCAACAGATAGTTCAATGTTGAGTGTCATGCTGCTACTTTCAAAATATAGGCAGAGAAATGTCCCTGTGATTAAACCAGGCCAGCCTGATATCAAGAACTACATTACGCAATCTGCAGTTATTCATGGTCTTGATGGATGCAGAGGAAAGGACTGGTTTGACACTATTGCTGCAAGGCCTATCTCTGATTTAGGTCTCCCTTTCATGCCATGTGATGAGGTGAGCTATTCCTAGATACTTCAACTAAGAAAACTTTAAGCTAACTTTTGAAATGGACCTTCTGATGCTTCTGCATGCCTCCATTTTCAGGTTGTTAGCATCCAAAGTGATGAACCAGTTCTAGAATCTTTCAAGCTAATGAGAGATCACCAAATAGGTGGTCTTCCAGTTGTAGAAGGGCCTAACAAGAAGATCGTTGGGAATGTAAGCATAAGAGACATCAGACACTTGCTGCTCAAACCAGAACTATTCTCCAATTTCAGGTTGGTAAAAAAATTTCATCTGCATGGCTCACGTTAAATGTTGATAATTCCAGTCATTTTCATTGCAAACCTTTACATTATCAACATGAATACAAATAAGATCCTCATGAATGGGGAAAAATGACCTATTTCTGAGACTACAATTACAATCATAGAAAGGCCCGTTCCATTCACCAGAATGCTGAAGAAATCGGCGCAGCACTCCAAAAGATATTCATCTAAACCGTCTCCTCTGAACCTTGTATAGAAATTTAGCAAAATTGTACTCTATGCTACACTTGGAGGTTCCACCATTACTTTATTTGCTATTTTTTCTCACTTTCAGGCAGCTAACCGTGAAGGAGTTCATGAATACAGTCTCAACCAAAGAATATGGCAGAGTTACCCCACCGAAAACATGCATGCTAGAGACAACTCTCGGCAGTGTGATCAATACTCTTGCCTCCTCGTCAATTCACCGGATCTATGTAGTAGCGGGCAGTGAAGATGAAGTCGTTGGTGTAATCACACTTAGAGACGTGATCTCTTGCTTCATATTTGAGCCTCCAAACCATTTTGATAGTTACTTTGGGTTTTCAGCAAAAGAAATGTTGAATCAGTGATACTTCTTGCTGTACTAATCTAAAGGAACCGCAGAAATGTAACTGAATGGTTAAGTAATAAAATTATAATTTCTATTTATCAAAAGCAGGTCCCTTTCATCTATTTCGAGCAGAACTTAATCCAGGGAGTTTTTTCAATCCTCTGTCACTTATCATTTGTCTGATTCTTTCGACATCTCTCCATCTTTCTAGCCCAGCATATATGTTGGAAAGAATCACCAACGGACTTGGATTCTCTGGCTCTAACTCTGAAAGCTTCACAGCCATTTCTTCCCCTAGCTCAGAATTCAAGTCAGACCTACAAGCACCAAGGAGAGAAGAAAACACAGAATTTGGAGGATCTGGCATTTCTTGTATCAATTCTCTAGCTTCATATAGCCTGCCAGATCTGCTCAAAAGATCAATCATGCAACCAAATTGCTCAGGAGTGGGGCTAGAGTTGTGATCTTTACCAATCATTTGGAAAACTTGCCATCCCCTGTCCACTTGACCAGTATGACTGCACATAGATAGAACACTAGTGAATGTTGCTGAACTTGGATTTACCTTCTCATCCTGCATCAGATTGAAAATTTCAAATGCAGATTCATACTCTCCATTTTTTCCATACCCAGATATCATTGCATTCCAAAATGCTGGATCCTCGGGCTTTATCTCAAACTGATCGAAAATTCTCCGTGCAGAAGAGAAATATCCGCATTTCATATACGTGTCAATCAATGCAGTAGCAATAAATTCATCATTACTAATCCCAATCCTAATAGCATGCCCATGAATCTCTTTTCCCTGCTTTAAAGCAGACAAAACTGAACATGCTGGCAAAAGACTAGTGATGCATTTCAAAGTTGGTTTTCTGCCCATAGACTGCATTCTCTCAAACCACTTGAGAGCATCCACTGCCAACCCTAAATGTGAAAACCCACTAATTATTGAATTCCATGTTGTTGAATCAGGTTCAAGTCCTTCAGATCCTAAAAGTTCAAACAACCTAACAGCTGTCTCACTCTGACCATTTAGCATCATTCCTGAAATCAATGAATTCCATGTGATCAAATTCCTGCTACAATTCAATTCCTTGAATATGTCATAGGCCCAATGCCAACAACCACATTTCGAATACATATCTACAAGTCCAGTTCCGACCTTGGTATCATATTGCATCTCAGTTTTTTTTACAAACCCATGAACCTGCCTGCCAAACTGAAGATACAAAAGACTTGTACATGCAGAGATAACAGAAATTAAAGTAACTGAATTGGGTTCCTCAAATGAGGATTTCATCATGTCCTTGAACACATCCAATACCAGACGTGGAACACCATTTTTCAGTAGCCCTGAAACAAAAGCATTATAGCTCACAACACGTTTATCAGGCATCTCTCCAAACACTTTTGTAGCAAAGACCAACTCTTCATAACTTGAATACATAGTTACCAGGGAGGTTGCCACATAAGTATCCATTTTAACCCCCAACTTTATAGCCCAGCAGTGCATTTGCCTACCCTGTTCCACATTTTCACAAGAGGACAACAAAATAGCCAAAGTCACTGAATTCGGCCTGAAAGATCCAGACCCCATCTCGTTAAACACCCTTAAAGCCTCACTGCAATGGCCATTTCGCAAAAACCCAGAAATCATCGCATTGATAGATGCCATGTTTCGTTCAGGCATTTCGACGAACACCTTTAGGGCTTCATCAATGCGATGCAACTTCATGTACATATCCGTCAGAGCCGTGGCGGTGTAAACGTCAAAGAGAAAGCCAGCTTTAATGAGATTGCAATGCAGCATTTGGCCATGGATTGGCGATTGGAGCTTGGCGCAAGCTTTGAGAAGAGGTGGAAAGGTGAACTTGTGAGGAGGAAGTGCCGCAGAGTGGTGGTGGGTGTATAAAGAGAGTGCTTCTTTGTATAACCCATTCGCCACTAGTTTGGGTATCTGCTGTTTCATGGAATTGCACTGTAAACCGAAGAAGAAGCATTACTAACTAGCGTTTTAATTTCATGTTTTGAACTTTCTTTCGAGTTTCTGTAATGGCTTCGATACTATGCAATGAAGCCAAAATAAAAAAAAAATAAAAAATGAAACTAGCGTTTACGTTTGTCCTTTACATTTTAATTGATCTTCATTGGCATCCTAAATCTTTTAATCCTCAATTTTTTATTGATTTTAATTTGATCCCTAAAATGTTCTAGAGTCAATTTCCTTTTTGATGGTGAAAAGTTCATGGTGAGCAATGCAAGACGACTAGGAGCATGTCACCAGCTCTCAGTTGAACTTTTAATGGGACGTTAAGGTTGACTCGGGGGAGTTATTAGGTTAGTAATAAGTTTTAATTTAAATCATCTTACAATAAGTCAATCACATATTAGAAGAAGGTTATTATTTTGATAAATATATAAGGATATTAATCACTACTAAAAACTTAAACTTAGTTTTTAAAGTTTCATAAACTTAGTCTAAAATGTTGTTAGATTAATGATAAATGTCTTTTTAACAAAAGTTAATAAAACTTAATATAATTAAAAAAATGCTATCAATTCTAACTTTATAAAAAATTAGAATTTTAATTTCTAAAAAAAAAAGCATTATCATCTAATGAATATTTCGAAAAACCAACCATTTGATTTAGTCTTTTATAATTTTATTTTTGTAGATCATACATATTAATTTTTAAATTAATTAAATATTTCTAATTAGTTAATTGATTATACAAATTTAAAACCATTAATTATACGTTAGAAAATATATGTTTCTTAATCAAATGGTTTTAAATATTAGATCAACTTAAAAATTAACATATATAATATATATAAATAAAACATGAAATCTAATAATTAGTTTTCATAATATTTATTAAAAAATAATATTTTTGAAATTAAAACTTCAATTTTTTGAAAGCCACTATTTTTTTTTTTTTTGAACATGGAGAATTTGGGGGAAAGAGATTAAATTTACAAATAATTAAAGATTAGAACTCTCAACTACTTGAATCCAAATTCTTAAACTTGATGATGAACTATTTGACCATTGGGTTGGTTCAATATGCACTATTAGTGTATATTCGTGACAGGAACGACGATCTTATTCAACGAGAAATTATAATAGACATGCATAAGAATGCCATATAAAGAGGCATATAGACAACATTATTTGATGCTAGCCAACCATATGGCAGCATACTTGTCACACGGTACTTTATTAGTCACCAGTAGGTGGAGTACACACAAGATCAAACCCAAATAGTAACACATACTTGTCACGCACAGTCCTTTTTATTGGTCACCCGTAGGTGGAGCAGATGTTACACACAAAGTTGTCATGCGCATCCGCATGCTGCAAATTGACAAACAAAATAATAGTAACAATCAACAATGCAATTGTTGTTAAAAGTTAGGAGTGCTAATGTTATC
>BPVZ01000014.1:663614-680977 GCA_020521535.1 Rubroshorea leprosula
TTTAATTAATAAAATTGGTGACCTTAGATATTACAACTATATATTTTCTAAAATTTGAAGTGATTTGAGTAATTATAAAGGACATGATTCTAACTACTATATATATATGTTTATTTTGTCTACTGATGTGAGTGTCCCTGTGTTGTACGTGTAGTGATACTACTAAAAGTAATTATATCATTTTCAGAAGTGTTATATAAGTTGTGTATAATATAATTACCCTTGACTCTGACTAGTTGATGATGAATGATGATGCATTATGGGTGCATCCACTTGTTTTCTATTACTACAATTTTTCTTTGATGGTAAATAATTGGTTAATTAATTTACAGTCAACTCAGATTATTGATTTTTTATCTGCGTAATTGTTACTTATTATTCAATTGGGCAGTGAAATAATCAGACTTGCTGCTGCATGCATGTCTTGCACACCACTCGGAAAAAGTCCAAAGTCTGAGTATTTTTCAAGATTATTTTTTTCACTCTTACTTAACAAAGAAAGTAAACAAATTGAAAAAGCCATATATTATTTTTTGAATATTTAGGGTATCTCGAATAAACTTTCACTCCCCGTTGCTCTTGTTTAATTGGTAGTAATAGTTATTATTTAGTCAAATTATAAAAATAAAATAAATTTAAGAAATTTTTTTGAGATGCGAAGAATAACTAAATTTTAATATTAATATTTTTTTTC
The DNA here is from genome assembly GCA_020521535.1 of Rubroshorea leprosula. Classification (NCBI taxonomy): domain Eukaryota; kingdom Viridiplantae; phylum Streptophyta; class Magnoliopsida; order Malvales; family Dipterocarpaceae; genus Rubroshorea; species Rubroshorea leprosula. The sequence continues at coordinate 664,309 of BPVZ01000014.1, forward strand.
TAAACTAAGAAATAAATGAAAAATATTTATTCCTTTCTATTTTAGAAAATAAGTATTTCTTAATTCTAGACTAACATTAAAAAAAGTAAACAATAAGGCACAGCTATTTTGAGCTTTTTGTGAAAATTGGTTAATTTTAGTTTATTTTTATAATTTTATTAAGGAATAACCACTACAAGTAACCAAATAAGCCCAATTGGACTAATTCATTCTTGAGATATTTTAAAAATGCACCCCTTACATCAAATGGTGCGTTTAATAAAAAAAATAAGGATAGTGATTGGTACACCTTATATTTCAATACCCAGTTCAACACTTTTTGGTTTAGTTATTAAAAAATTATTATTGTTTAATCTGAAATTAAAAATAAACAAATATAATAATACAATCATACACACAAGATATAAGAATCGACTGAATTGATTGTATTTATATTATATTTTTAATGATTAAACCATGAAGTATTGAACTGAGTGTTGAACCAAATATTAAATCGAAAGGTGTATCAAACATTTTCCAAAAAATAATTTCCTCAAATATATATTGACCCCAAAATTAAACCCTCAAACCTTTACCAAGACAACACTAAGGGTGTACTTGGTTGGAGAAAGTTTTTCCGTCATTTATTGAGGAGAGTTTAAGGACATTTTAATAATTTTATACTTTAATACTATTATAAATAAAGGGTAACTTCTATTTTTCCTTATACATTTTTTTGGAGGGAAAAACTTTTCCCTCAACTTTTCCCATGCCGAATCTAATTACTTTCACTTAATTTTTCTAATATCTACTTCTCACCAAACATGAAAAAGCTAATGACCCCAAAAAATTTTAGTAAAATTTTATTGCAAAACTTATTAATTTTTTGTACTGTAATTTCAACTTTCAATCTAATACTTTTCCAGCTTTCCTAATAAAAACTTTCATATTATTACATTTGGTTCATTTTATTTGTCACTTTTTATAAAAAGAGATGGTCTAATTTATTCGTCAATTTTAAATTTTTAACATAATATTAAAGTCTTTTTTTTCATTTTTACCCCAATTAATATTTACCTCATACTTAAAAGAACACATCTCAATTTCCTAATCATCCACATTAATTAGGTATAAAATACACTCTTTAGTTTGACACATTTTTTAATACTGTTTAGTTCAATTATTAAAATATAATATAAATACAATTGATTTAGTTAGTTCTTACCCTGTTAAACTGAAGAAGAACCATTACTAACAAGCGTTTTAATTTCATGTTTTGAACTTTCTTTCGAGTTACTGTAATGGCTTCGATACTATGCAATGAAGCCAAAATAAAAAAAAATAAAAAATGAAACTAGCGTTTACTTTTGTCCTTTACATTTTAATTGATCTTCATTGGCATCCTAAATCTTTTAATCCTCAATTTTTATTGATTTTAATTTGATCCCTAAAATGTTCTAGAGTCAATTTCTTTTTTGATGGTGAAAAGTTCATGGTGAGCAGTGCAAGAAGACTAGGAGCATGCCACCAGCTCTCAGTTGAACTTTTAATGGGGCGTGAAGGTTGACTCGGGGAGTTATTAGGTTAGTAGTAAGTTTTAGTTTAAATCATCTTACAATAAGTCAATCGCATATTAGAAGAAGATTATTATTTTGATAAATATATAAGGATATTAATCACTACTAAAAACTTAAACTTAGTTTTTAAAGGTTCATTTAAACTTAGTCCAAAATGTTATTAGATTAATGATAGATGTCTTTTTAACAAAAATTAATCAAATTTAATATAATTAGAAAAGTACGTATCAATTCTAACTCTACAAAAAATTAAAATTCTAATTAAAAAAAAAAAAAAGAACAACAACCAAAGAACAATTCCAAAAACCAACCATTTGATTTAGTATTTTATAATTTTATTTTTGTAGATCATACATATTAATTTTTAAATTAATTAAATATATATAATTAGTTAATTGATTATACAAATTTAAAACCATTAATTATACATTAGAAAATATATGTTTTTTAATCAAATGATTTTAAATATTAGATCAACTTAAAAATTAATATATATAATATTTTTTTTGATAGGAAATAGAGAATTATATTAAATATAAAGATATTACAGATGAATCTCAAGCAGGGCATTATAGCCAAATTAAGGACAAAAGCGTAACCTACAGCATTAATAACAGATTTAAATTGTGCCCATGACATATATGGACAATTAAGCGAAGAAGGCCATCTATGATTAAAGATTGTAGCTACAATCGCTGTAAGGGCAAAAATAGGGTTACAAAAGTAGAAAAAGAGGTTGCTATGAGTGTCTGAAACTACTGGACGGCTTCACCTATTTAGCCAGCTTCACGGGGAGAGCAGGGAAAATTCGACATCAGCAGTCCCCAACCCACTATATGTCGTCCCTAAAACAGTTTCAGTCAATAGGAGGGCCATGCTCCTCCATACAAACCCAGGCACCTCCCTTGTCGCCATGGGCTTCTAACCATGCCCTAACTATTCCAATCCTTTGCAAGCCCTTGTTGCCAAATTTCAATAAGGGAACTAGAGCCCCTTTTGAGACTGAAGTGGCATTCTCCCCCATAGCGACTTCACCAACCTCATCCTTTTCCTTTGGCTTACGACCGAAAAAACCAATCAGCCTCCAATGACTACCACTCGGATACCCTAGATCTAAGCAAAACAGAGGCATGGCAATACTGAAATTCCAAGCATCTTCCTGTTTCCAAACCATATGCAGTGGGAGAATTCCATCTTCGTTCTCTGCAATCCGAATCCGATTGAGCATAGAACCCAATTCATCTGCTGCCATGATCGAGATGGAGGTTCAGTGACGAAACAGAGCAGTTTTGCAGAGATCTAGCACGCTCCGCCCAAGTTGCGAAACAGAGCAAAATTGCAAAGATCTGGAAACGCCCCCCGCGATTTGCGAAAACAAAAGTTGAGGAGAGGCACCAGATTTATGACGCCCCAATTAGAAATGGCCAAAGACCACAAATCAAAGGCTCGACGCAGAGACGGAAGAGAAAGTAGAGGGGCTCCGCTGTCGGAGAGGGCTCCCGAAGGAAGAGGCCCGCCGACTCCAAACCCTAGCCGGAGGAGTTTAGAGCACGGGAGAAAAGCTGAATATTAATACTAATATATATATAATATTAAATTTAATAGTTAGTTTTCAGAACAATTATTGAAAAATAATATTTTTGAAATTAAAACTTCAATTTTTTGAAAGCTAGGATTAATAGGCACTATCATTTAAAAAAAAAAAAGCAGAATTTAGGAGAAAGAGATTAAATTTACAAATAATTAGGGATAAAACTCCTAACTACTTGAATCCAAATTCTTAAACTTGATGGTGAACTATTTTACCATTGGACTGGTTCAATATGCACTATTAGTGTATATTCGTGACAAGAACAACGATCTTATTCCACGAGAAACTATAATAGACATGCATAAGAATGCCATTTAAAGAGGCATATAGAAAGTGTTCAAAAAAAAAAAGAGGCATACAGAAAGTGTTCAAAAAAAAAAAGAGGCATATAGAAAGTGTTCAAAAAAAAAAAGAGGCATATAGAAAACATTATTTGATGCCAGCCAACCATATGGCAGCATACTTGTCACACACGGTACTTTATTAGTCACCAGTAGGTGGAGTAGACACAAGACCAAACCCAAATGGTAACACATACTTGTGACGCACAGTCCTTTTTATTGGTCACCCGTAGGTGGAGCAGATGTTACACACAAAGTCGTCATGCGCATCCGCATGCTGCAAATTGACAAACAAAATAATAGTAACAATCAACAATGCAATTGTTGTTAAAAGTTAGGAGTGCTAATGTTAAATTTTGAAAAAAAAAATGCGAGAAACGTAAACTCACCAATTGGGGCAATGATCCAACGTTCGATACTTTTTCCAAACCAATAATCGACACCAATAATCGACTCCAATAGGCTCACCATCCTTTACATTGCCACCATTAATATCCCAACACAGGTTAGCGTCATTAACCTTTCTTATAGATTTGTAACAATCTCCATCACTCACGTTCCACTCAGTCCATAGCAAAGAGTTGTCATTAATATTGCCTGTGTAAGGAATCAGTACCACCTAAAAAATTAATAATTCTTTGAGTAGGTAATCCGTTCCATCTAAAAAGAAAACCTCTTTTCAGAGAAAGAAATATATACAATGAAAAGGTTTTTTTTTGTTTTTTTTGTGAGCAATGATGAATAAGGCCGGGTTGAGGTTTGAACCTAGAACCTTAAACCCGACTTTGCCACCTGCTGTACTTCTTCTTGAAGTATGCAATGTGAAATTGAGAACCTATAAAGACATCATATTATTCTTACAGGTTGGTCGGTTGAGGGACTTAAGGTGCGTTTAGAATTACGGGTGAATGTTTTTTCATGCAATTGTATAATATTTTAAATATATATGTATTTGATAATATTTTTTTAGATTTTTTTTTAAGTTACAGAAAATTATAGTAAATTTACAGTAATTTTATATACAAAACTAAAAGCCTCATTTTGAAGTTTTTTAACTATAATTTTTATGGAAAGCATCTAATATTTAATATAATTATAAAATTATCTATTAAAATCTAATTTTATATAATTTAATTACATAATAATTTATAATATTGTAATAATAATAAGAAATTTAAAAAAGCTAAATTATTTAAAAAATAATAAATATGATCTATTTTAATAATTACATATTTTACAATATTTTTAAAATTTTAATTAATAATTAATAAAATTTATCGCATTTCATCTATAATATTTAAAAAAATAAATAATCAAATATCAAAATAACTTTTCACTATAATTATATTACAGTACAGTAACAGTCATAGTCACAACTACAGTCATTCTAAACACACCCTTAATCTAGAACTCATGCTTTAAATTTAATTGGCTTCAAATTTGTTCTAATCCAATAGAAGGCTCGAAACTTTATTAAATTTAGTAGCTTGTTTTGTGAGACCCTTTCCTCGCCAAACACTTTTTAATTACGCCATAGCCACAAAGACCATACTGTTACGAACCAGAGCACAATCATGGTTCTCTTGAGATACCGACTGGTATCAATCTAATGTCAAAATTATAGGATCAACTATTATTTACCAGAAGTGATCTAATGCTAACTATTATTTTGTTCAAGAGCTAATAAGATATCATGTCAATACTCTTTTGAACAATTAAAAACTTGGAATGGGGATTTCAAACTCAGCTTATGGTTGAGAATGTGAAAAAATGCATCTCTCAACTAGTTAACATGAATGGTCAGATCCTTTGAAACTTAGTCCTCTATTGTATTTTTTTTTTTTTGATACATTCCTCTATTGTATTTTGATGCCACTGGGACTACGTATCCCATAACTAATGTTGTTTAATAATCTATGAATCACTGTTTCTTACCAAATATATATATATATATATATGAATGGTCATGCACCATATCAACTGTTATTTAATCTAAATTTTTTTTATGGTATTTGTCTAAAATCTTTTAGTTGAAAAGCATCTAAACAAGTTCTTAGGCACATTTGTTTAAAGTTTTTAAAAATAATTAGTTTTAATTAAATAGGTTAAATATTTTAAATTATAAATATAAATTATTATCAGATTTTAGATATTAATTATCAATTACCAGCTGTTTCAAAAAAAACTCATCCAAACAACCTATTTGATTTGAAGTTTAGTGGAGTGCTTTTATTCTCTTGACATGGTGTAACCAACAACTTGAGATGCAAGGCAATATTGGAAATTGGACAGGGTTTTGGTTAATGAAGAATAACCATCTTATTTTCCCTCTGTATGTGGCTGAGTTCATATCCTCTTATGATCTTTGCTCACTTTGCTCACTTTGCTCACTAGGTTCTAGTCATTTGGACCGACAAAGTGGACCGATTATATAGCACCAGACATATCGTCCTTTCGGTTTTTCCCTCCATTTTGCGTCGTCATCTCCAGAATCTTCAAAAACCTTTCTCCATCTGTACAGACTGCAGAATCAACAATCGTTCAAGAGAAGTCGAGGAGTAAGGAAATCGAAAATGGAGGAGTACCTGAATTACATGAAGACATTGCGCTCTCAGATGAGCGGTACCGATTTCTTTCTCCATAATCGAACTTGAAATTTCTGCTACGATTCAAATTAATTGAATTGAAATTGATGCAGATGTGGAGGATCAGGCTGCCAAGATTTCCGTAGAAGAGCAGATGCACATCGTTACCATTCAAACCATGGAAAATGATCTCAATTCTGGTATTTTGTTGAATTGTTTCCGATTTTCTTTCTTTTTCCCTCTAATTTGCAGATCTCTAGATGTTCATATGGTTTTGGTTGATTTTATCTTATTTCGGTTAATTTCTTACCTTGTTTGGTAGTGTAGACAGCAAAATTTAGGTGAGGAAAATGCAGCTTCTGTAATGTGCTTTGTTGCTTCACGATTAATTTAACTCCGTGAATCTGTTTCTTAAGATGTTCGGAAGGTTTATTCATTTCTAAATTATTGGAATTTGATTAGATTTTTATCTTTCAAAGGTAGAAAACGAGAACTAGTTATTCTTTTATCAATATATATTGTTTACTAAAAATCTCAATTTATTAGTATTTTTTTGAAGTGCTATACACTTATTTTGCAGCAAAATCTGAAACGAAGCAACTTAAAGATGATGCTGAGCAGATGATGGTGAGTAAGGGTCAAATATGCTCAAAGATACTGGAGAAACAGAAAAAAAATAGCATCCACGGAGTCTGATTCATCCACACTGACTCAGGCACTTCCTGTCCATCTTTTCTGTATTTCTGCACATTAGCTTGCATGTTGAAATTATTTTTTGTGAAAATTTGCCAGGAACAATAAAGCTAACTATACATTTGAAGAGATTGGCATGATTCTTAACTACTAGAGTTACTTAGAAGAATTTCTACGGAAGCGCTTGGACACTCTGTAGAAAGGAAAAAATAAATAAATAAAATAAATAAAAAGTTGAAGTACATTTAGAGAAACTAAAAACTCATGATAAGTGATATTGAGTTAGGGCCTGGCTGGTTTTTCTACCTTCTTTCAGTCCAAAGGAGTGACTGAAGATGCGGAGTTACACAGTAGAACTACTAGGATATAAAGGGAATGACTTATCTTCTTTTTGAATGCTTCCGGGTTTATGTGTTTTTTTCTTTTTCTATATCACACATCTTCATTTTCCTTATGTAAAGGAAATAAAAAGAGCAGAAAATAATAAAACTGAAATCAGGAGCTATGACTATGATTGAGCTGCTTGAATTTTATCCTGTTTTCTCTGGGGACAGTTCTCTGCTTTTAGGTGAATTTACATTGCAAATTTTGGATAAGGAACCAAATTATAGGTAATATGGCTGTTGGCTTATCTGCACTAGATTTGTTAAGTAAGAGGTAAATGAACTGAAGATGTCTAAAATCTAGAAATTTAACAATGTCATTCAAAATTTTAACCAGTCCTCTAATAAGTGCTGCCAATTGAGGGTATTTACAGTCTTAGTGATAGTTTCTGTCGATCTTCTGAGCATCAAAAAGAAACTTTATGCTCCTAAATTGATTGCAGCCATGTTATAAGATGCTCTTTTGTTGAGGCAGCACTTATAATTGTTCTCAGGATCAGACTTTATCTGGAACAGAACAGATTGATCTCGTTTGCAGTTTCAATAAATATAAAATTACCAGATCAGTGTGAGTGGGAAACATTTTCAGATTTATTTTGTCCATAGCTACCTGCTTGAGTGGTTCAAAATCACAGACAGTTTTTTAATTTCTGGCCTTTCCCTTTTGGTAATTTCTTATAACTTTTAATACACACAGACCCTAGAGCTTATTCAACAGGAACGAGTCAGCTTATCTGCCAAACTTAAAGATAAGAGGTAATTCACAGTGAAATGGCAAAAAGTTCTAAGACTTTCGAATGATAACCTATTTTGTTCTGGTTTTATTTCGTAACAGGGCTTACTACAGCAAGGTTGCTGAGGATATTAGCCACAAATTGCAAGAACAACAGGTTTGGCTTCAAAAGTACTCATGCAAAATTTTCTCAGTTTCACATTAATTCTCTTAAGCAATGAGCAAGCAATTGTTTTTTTTCCTCTGTAAAGGACTGGGTCAATTCCATCAAAGTCAGCAGAAACATGGGAGAGCATGGATTCGTATGTTCCCAATATATATTTTATTGTATTTTCTTTTCCTTGATTAAAAATAATAATTTATGAAAGTAAAACAAAACAGATAAACAACCAGGTACATGAAATGTGTATGAGTTCTTAAAGAAAATCTGTCAGCCCTTTCTTTTAGCGATTTCATCACAAATGTGAAAAAACCTTTGGCCTGATCTTTATGAGATGAACTGGAGTCCTTTAACCAGCTTAAGACAGGAAGATGAGCTGGATTTTAATTTTTTTAATTGCTTTTGTTGTGTAACTTGGGTTCCATGCAAATGACTTCTGATTTTGGACAAGCTTGGATGTATAGGCTAAAGAATTAATTTTGCATACCTGAAACAACTATAACTGAAATCTTTAAGTGGTAGGCATCAATATTTAATTTACATACCGGCTTTAATATATTTATGTGTTAAAATATCTTTTAGGAAAATGGTAAGTTATATGTTAAGATTTTCCCAAAGTGCCTTAAATTTTTTTTTTTTGATGTATGCTGGAAGGTTGATATGAGGGCTTGGAAAATGCTGTCTATTTGAGATACTTCTACTCCATGACTCCCCTTGTCCACACTTCTCCTGGAATATAGACATTAGTAATCTGAAGTCATTTAGTTCTTTGACTCCCTCCAATTGCCCGCATTTTATTGTAATGGAAATGTAATTTTGACGTAAGTGATAACACCCCAAATTGTGTAATTGGAACTCAGTTTCTTTCAGAAGGGCCTCTTTAAAGATCTATTATTGACAAATTTCTATTGTTTAACTAGCTCTATGGTCACCCACTGCTTAAATAAGTATGTTAAGATCTATTCTTGACAAGTTACAATGGTCTAGTAGCACTTCTCCAGTCATCTATTGCTTAAATAAGTATACTAAGAGTTTCTAACTTTTGCAAATTATTTTCTGAGTGTTTCTAATAGTTAGAGATTTTACAGGTCAATAATAAACATGATGGGAAAATGACAGGAGCTAAAGGCATGGCTTCAAGACTTTCCTCTAACAAATTCTTAGACTGAAATTAATTGACTTTTCAATATTTATTCATGTTTTATCATTATGCCTTCTTCTCCCTATGCCTAATAGTGTCGATGACTTCTTGTTTATTCTATGGAATGACCTCCATTTTGAATGTGTTAGCTGATGAATAATATGTATGCTATGCTTCAAATCATATAGCAGCTATTGATCTCCGTGAAACTTCCTGTTTATATATACATAAATGCATTCTAGAATTTGGAATGCTTAAGCCTTAAGTTGAAGCCTGGTGGTTTCATAACCGTTTCTAATTGTAACTCTTGTATCAACTTAACATTTTCCGTTTTATACAAGATACCTAATATATCCCATAAAATTTTTCAGTGAAACAAACTTGTAACTCAAAACCTAACAATCTTTAGTATTTTAAGTTTTCTCCAGAACCAGATGTGATGCATTTACCTGAAATGCAATATGGTTCAGGGCCAAGACATTCTTGCTTGCTTAACAGGTCATGAGATGTAATGTAAGGAATTTTTCTGAGTGAAGAGTCTGTAAATGAAATAAATAAATAGTTAAAGAGAGAAAGAAAACTAAGAGGAGTATGTGAATTTCATGAAACATTCTGTTCTGAAAATTCAAGAATTTTTTTATTGGAACTGCAAAATATATTAAGAGTTTTTCAAAAATCCCCTTTGTTTATTTGTGAAAGTGTTCCCTAATGACTACCTTCTGCTTCATCTCATTTTAGAGTCTCTTAAAGGGATACCTGGCATTCATAGCCATCTCACCATGGGTAATACAGTAAGAATTACTTCCGTCAATCATTGAGTTTTAAGGAGTTGATATCTTCATTCATCAGAAATGGAGTTTCTATGTTCTATTTACTTCATGGAATACCAGAAGAATGAAGTGCAGAAGGACCTGATGGCTAAATTGGACTCTGCTAAAGCCAAGCTTGATCAGATTGCACAAATGAAAGCCCAACTGGTTTCAGAGAATTTCAAGGTGAGTAATTCAAGTTGTCATTGTCAGTTTTGAAATTTATATTCCATAAGCTTGTAGTTTCTTGGTTTTTTTATCCGCTAAAAGTGAAGAAAAAAAAGGCATTTCCAATTTATTGCTGCACCTTTCCTATCAGCAAATTATTTCATTTACTGATAAAATAATTTTAAGTTACCATTTTTCTACTTAGTTTTTCCCATGAATAAGGTGTGGAATTAATGCTTAACTGACATACTTAATTGAAAGCATTTCTTGAGATATGTTGTAAGTTTGTATATGGCTTCCCATTTGGCAAAGTTTAGATGATAGTGCTTCTTTACAAGTCAAATGTTAAAACTGTTTCTGCATTCCTATATAGTTTCTGATTATTTACTTTTCAAAAGATGTGTGGAAAGGTTAGATGTTTTCTTCTTTTAATGATGGGAAGAAGTGTTTAATTAATGGTTATCAAGAAATTGAATTTTCTGCTTAAGCTGAAATTTTTGATACTCTACCAACCATCTCCGACCCAAAGGATAAAACAGGGCAAAGAAGAAGGGTTCGAGATAATAGGATGAAAATCTCAGAAAGATAATTTAGAATCTGTGATTTATAATTTTTTGTATTATTTTTATATCTTGAATTTAATTATTGAGCTATAGGCTTTTTTTTTTTTTTCCTGGTATTCAGGTGCAGCGGTCTCTTAAGGAAGTGAACTGCAGGGCAAATGTTTTTAAGGTGACATGAGTTTGTCATTCATAAATTATAGGTTGCTTTTGGAATTAAATCGATGAGTCAACGTGAACTGTTCCAATTGGCGCCATTAGTCCATTCAATACCTTGTTCTTTCTTTTTAAACCTATTTTAATTACGTAACAACTGAGCTTCTAAATACTTTTAATGGATCAAAATTGTAATATTTGTAGGCCCATAATTTGTTATAGCATTCAATCATTCATATATAATGTGATTTCTTTTATGGTTTTCTCAATTCATCTATAACTACAGCCAGAGCTACTAGCAATGGATATTTCGACCCTAGAAGAAGAACAAAAGGCCCTGTTATCAGATAAAAGTGGGGAAGCTGAGTTTCTACACTCACTGCAGGATCAAATCAAACAAGTTGAGGTAAATCTATTCACATTGTTACCTTAGCACTGAAAACCAAGATTTTCAATAGCTTAAGGATATATTATCAAATTTCTTAAAGTTAGGAGCATCAAGAGATATATTAATGGAGAGATTATTTTCCTGATTTGAGAACATGAAGGAATGTTTCATAAGAGTCGAACTGTCCAATGTGTATGAACATTTAATCAGAGTTCTTAAAATACAAATGTATGGAGAGATATATTGATGGATAAAAAAGCCTTCTTTTTTGTTTCAGAAGATAATGGAAATTTATGATAAGAGTTGAAAATTAGAGAACAGCAGATGCTGGGCATGATTGTGCAACTCAGAGGATAAACTTTTGGGATATGAAAATTTTATACACTTGCATTCTTCTAACCATATCATAAGTCCTAACATATATCAAATGGTATAAACATAAAGCGTATATAATGTCAAAACTATAATCTCTAGTATATGAAAACACACCATAACCCAAATTCAGATAGGAAATTATTATTAAAAGTGATAAATAAGTCAAATAAAATAAAATAGCATAATTTTCCTCCATCCTAAACACTTTTAATTATGAAGATGATTGTTTCTTCCTCCTAAGCTTTTTCCTTCAAGACCTCATTTTGTCCATCACAATTGTTTGCAATATGTTTTTAATCAGGAAAGAGACTTGGAATGTTTGTTAACACTGTCATTCCATAAAAAATTCAAAATATCAAAGATTTGCATACCATGTAATGTTTTGTGGATCCAATAAAAATGTATCTCTCAAAAATACCAAAAAAGTCAGTGGAGTAATGAATTACTGTGCCTGTAACTAGAAGATCATGCAGAGAACTCCAATGCAAAGTTTGAGTTTACTAAAAGTCATCTAAAAAACTGTTAGCAACATTATTCCTAACCAATAATGCTTCACTGCTTTTTGTAGGGAATTTCTCACGTGATCAAATGTGCGTGCGGAGAAGAGTTCAAGGTGGATCTCTGTATATGACAAAACATGAAACATGTGTCTAGAAACCTTGGAGAACTGGAAACAGAATTACTAATCCTGTGCAGGTACTCTTACAGGAAATATGTAGTGAGAAGTCTGTGGTTGTAATGCAGTGAATTTTAGTTATCTGGTAATTGCTGTTTTAAAGACAAAACTAGACAAGAAATGTCATCTAAGCTACAAGTCAATGTTCTTCACATAAAAAATTACACTAATCTTTCAACCCCTGCTGAGGGTTGTTAAACATTTGATTGTCGTTACATGTACACACACAACTCAATCGTCCATTGCATACGCATTAGCCTTCCTGTTTTTACAATTCACTGTCCTTTTTTTTTATTATTTTATATTTACGGTTAGGGTGTTCTCACGTTAGTTTTTAAGTGTTTTGAGACTAATTCTTTCTCGTGCCATTTTAAGTGCACACTAACAAATCTCTATATTAGTTTGGTATATTCAGAAAAATTAATTTTTTTTTAGGTGTTAACCTTAAAATTTAAACTATTGACCTAATTTACAATAGAATACTTGTTTACTAATAAATCTAATGCTTGGGGGTTAATTCAGTGACATTATTATGGATAATAAAGCAGGATACTGCTTCAGTGCAACAACTCAACTATGTAAAGCAGGATAGGTTCAGTTTGAATGTAGAATTCTTAAGTGGTACTGTATGGGTGTGGGGAAGGATTTCAAAATCCTTGTCTAAATTACCCCATTTTCTGGGTCAGGGAGAGTTCATGCGCTATGACATTGACAAGCATAACATAAGTAGAGTTCTTAAGGGAGATTTCAAAAAAATAATTATCTTTTAGGAGTCCTTTGCGTGTAAGTCTTCTATTAATATTGTTTATTCAAAAAAAAGAGTCTTCTAGTAATATTGGGTAGTGATATAGACTTATAGAGGTAATATTTTTATATAATATTTTTATATAATTTTTAAATATCATTAAATAACTAAATACATTTAATAGAATAAAAAAATCCATTCAAATAGTACATAAAATTATACAACAAAATAATATAAAAATTATTTCTAAATAATTTTCCATTAATATTTGATCAATATTTTGACTTTGAGATACTGTTATATTTAGAAATCAACCGCATATAATATATGTAATATCTACATGTGCAATTTGTTTTACTATAATTTATTCTTGGTGTTAATCCTTCCTCATGAAAGCAACTTCTACAAAAACGTACTTGTATTTCCTAAATGATTGTATTTTTTACTCAAAATTTATTCTAAATTAATTGTAAAATTTTAAATTTTTAAGAGAGGTTAATATTTTTTTTCATATTTTAACTTCATGGTTCTTCGTTAACTTTAGGATAGTGATATAGTAGATGAAAATTTAGAACTAACGATATGGTATAAGTTATGTTATTAAATGAATTGATATATATAATATTATAAATTTTAATAAAATAAAAAAATTAGTTCCATAAAATTTATCTCTTTTATCATTATTCTTAACTTTAATTATCAATTTTATTATCAAAATGTTCTCTTTTACCTTTGTTTTTTTGTTAAAAATAATGTAAGTAAATTTATAAATTATATTAAAATTTTTAACCTATAAAAATTTTTAAAATTAATAATTATTTTGAAATAAGAATTACCTAGTGTAGCCGAAACACATCCCCTAGATCTCTATCTACTTGTACTAAGATTCAGTATCTAATTAGTAATTTTTTTCTTTACTAATTTTTTGGTATTCGATAACTATTTTAAATTTTGATTAATTCAAAATCGAGTAAAGTCAAATCCCATTAAAATAAAAAAAAGCTTTCTCAACACTTGTTTCTCCATTCACAATACTCGAACTCGATAATTACTCACTTGTGTCCTCCCCTTTGGGCTCCTGAGGCCCCACCCCAACCTCGATACATTCCACACGCAAACCCCTCACACAGAAGTCACACCACTAACAGAAAGTGGATGTAGCTTCAGTCCAGCCATTTTTCCTTCATTCATGTATTACGATTTGAAATTAACATTTTGACTTGCGGTTTTTGTATGGCCAAATAATGCTAATTGAAGAAACCTTGTGAAATACTCATATTTCATTTGATAAATCTAAGTAGAGGTACAATGGATCTCACAATATAACTGTCTTTTAATGCCACTTGGCTTTGCTACATTGAGGAAAATCCAATAATCCTACAAAAGGAATGAAAGCAAATAAAGCACTCTTGCATCACACCCCCATCTAGTACTGTTAAAAACAATAAACATTGGTTTAAAGCCTAATGAACCTGAAGCAGACTATTGAGCATGAAGATAAAAGGTTTCGAAGACACACAGGGAAAATACCCAAGGATTTGCTGATTTCCTGTACATCAAGCAGGGTCCTGAGTCAAAAACATGAATTTAATTTAGGTAGTCTTTACTTAAATTTCATTTCTTAAAAAGAAAGCTCTATAAAATTTAGAAAGTAACAAAAGTTGATTTTGTACTTAACGATAAGTTAAAAGTCAGATAAGAGTCATACAAATCCATGAATTTCAACTTGCTAATTAAATAAAATTTGTGAAATACTTATTTATTTATTTCATAAATGAGAAGACAAATGATAAATCTAAGTAGAGGTACAATAGATCTTACAATATAATTGTCTTTGATGCCACTTAACTTTGCCAGACAGGAAAATCCAATAATCCTACAAAGGAATTAAAGAGAATAAAGCATCCTTGCACATCCCCACATGGTACTCCTAAAACCAGTAAACAACTCTTTAAGCTTGCGTCACATCCCCACATGGTACTCCTAAAACCAGTAAACAACTCTTTAAAGCCTAATGAGCCTGAAGCATAAATTTCACTTCTTAAAAAAAAGGTGCCTAAATTTTAAAAAGTGACAAAAGTTGATTTTGTGCCTAATGGTAAGTTGAGACCTAACTAAGAATCATCCAAGTTCATGGGTTTCAACTTACCAATTGAAGAAATCTTGTGAAATACTCATATATTCATTTTTGAATGAGAAGGCAAAGAGGTTGGCCAATTGAACCTCTGGTGCTGTCCATATGGGAGTTGTGTAAGGCTCTCTTTTTGTGAATTTAACTACGTATGTAGGAAGCTTAACTCTGGAGTTGATTGGGTGGCTAAACAGTGTCTCAAGGATATGTGTCCCTGAATTATGAATCCATTGCAATGTTATGTAATCTTTTGTGTACTTTGTAAATTATTGCGGATTAAATAATACAAGTTTTCATAAAATGTTAAAAAAAAATGATAAATTTAACTTTGGGTTACTTTGAAAATGCAATCCTCTTTCTCTTGGTGGGTCTGAAATTTGAATCCCACCCTTGCCATTTTGTTAAAAAAAAAAAAATGATAAATTTAAGTAGAGGTACCACGGATCCCACGATAGGATTGTCTTCCATGCCACTTAACTTTGCTAAACAGAGGAAAATTGAATAATCCCACAAAGGAATTAAAGCAAATGAAGCACTTTTGCATCCCCTCTTTCAGGTGTCTGGCGGAGTTTTAGAAGCCGTTTGTTTTAAAAAGTAAATTTTTTTATAAATTACAAATTTTGTTAAAAGAAAATTTAAAAATTAATTTTTAAAAGTATTTTAATTAAATTAAAAAAATTAAATATATAATTTTTTCAAAATTTACTTAAAATTATTTTAAAAATTAATTTTTTACTTTCCCTCACAAAATTTTAAATTTACAAGGGAAAATTTTATTTTTTATATAAATACCTTTTATATTTATCAAACACCTTTAATCAATTTTTTTTATTAATATATCAAAAATAAATTATACAATAAAATAACTCTCCTATTTTTTTCAAATTTCTCAAAATCAATTACTAATGGGTAAAACTGTAAAAGTCTTGTCAGCCTGAAAGCTGAAGCAGGACACAGTCACAATCAGCTATGTTCTCAAAGAGAAAAGAGAAAATGGAACATGTTTTCATTAATGATTTATTGATTTGAATATAAAGAATTTAATTTTTTTAAATAATATATTAAATTTGAATTTTATAAATAAAAAAATAAATATTAAAATTTTTTTATTAAATCTAATATGATTTAATTTTAAATTAATTAACATTCAATATAATTATCAAATATTAAAAAATTAATATAATTATTTGATATTAAAAAATTAATTAAAAAAAACATTAAAAAAAGAGAACATGGTTTCCGCATTACTTTCTCACCTCCATTCTCTAATGCTTTTTGTGGGCCTTCTCTACTATCGAAAAACCGACATTGCAGAGATGCAAGCTTTTCAATGTGAAACCAATTCCACATCATCCTTGTGTTTGTGGAGGAGGTCTCGTATTTAAAAATCAAATGAGCTGAACATATTTAAAGTTTTAAAAACATCACTAAACACAGAGGAATGTTCAAATAAATCTCATTTTCTTTTCAAACTGAAT
>BPVZ01000014.1:681077-691994 GCA_020521535.1 Rubroshorea leprosula
TTTAAATAATTAAATAACTCAAAAATCCCACTCAAATGTCAAATCCTTGTCATGTAAGCATTACCTGGCAATATTTTGCCATCCAAGCAGCAACCGGGTGTGTCTCAAACGGCAGTAAAGCCAGGCGACGGAGTCCCAAACGCAGTTAAGTTGGGGTAAGAAGAAGGGCTTAATTGCATTGATCCCAGAGTTTAAGGGCTTATATGCATCGATTAAAGTATAGGGGCTTAATAGCGATTCTGGGGTTAGTTCAGGGGCTTAACTTATGGTTTTGCCTATATTAAAAACAGGGGAAAAATACAAGGCTCATAAACAAACTCTGCCAAACACTGCCCGATGGCTGAAACCTAAGCCAAGCTAAGCCAAGCCAAGCCAACGTTGTCAAGTCAATCTTCTATGTTTCCCTGATATAACTTATTAGTTTCCTGAGAAAAAATCTTGGGAGGAAAAATTCCTTTTCACTTACGGCGATTCTCAAGTTTTCTCTTGTAGAATCGGAAATAGCACTCGCCGCCGTTGGTTCACAAAGTAAGCGTTTTCCTGTTTGCTTTTATTTCCTAGATTCTTTGGCTTTTTTCGATTCGGATTTTTTTCTCAAAATTATTTATATGTTTCAAGCTTTAGTTTTAAGCATGGTGCTTCAAGCTTTTGATTGTTGTTGTTTGGTTGATCTGGAAGCAAGTAGTTATGGAGTTATGGATCTAGGGTTATGTGTGGTATTCTGCAGATAAGCTTTCATTTGCAAGGTCATGGTGATTTAGTTCCTTTCATTTGGTTTACCCTTGTGTATGTTTTATGAGAATCTAAAGTCTAAACAATGATTGAGCTGTAATTTCTGGTTTGATCTTTCTGATCTTGCGGTTGTTATTGAGAGCAAAACCAGAAGCATGAATCTCCTCATATCTCCATCTTCTGTTCTCTATCATGTTATATTCATCCTTGTTTTGCTAGATTAGTGGATTGTTGTGCAAATTTGCATCCAATTATGTTGTGTTCTGTCGACCTATTGTCTGTTGGAGACTCCAGTGTGGAACTATGGTTGACGTTGATGAACTATTATTTGCTTGTTCTTTCACTGGATGCGTTTTTATATTGACTGCAGTTGCTTCCTATTGAGTTTATAGGCGGTGAGGATGTCAACTCCTTCAAGGAAGAGACTGATGAGAGATTTTAAGAGGTTGCAACAAGATCCTCCCGCTGGAATTAGTGGTGCACCCCAAGATAACAATATAATGCTTTGGAATGCAGTTATATTCGGGTATGAATGGAAATTGGATTGCTTTTTCTATTTTCCTCTTCTCATATTCAATGTTAGGTTTCAGTGCAATTGTACTCATGCCTTTTGATTGACTTGCAGGCCTGATGACACTCCATGGGATGGAGGTAACCTCAATTTCTTATGCATATTCTGATTTTAAGAGGATCTTGTATCAATTTTTATCTGCAAATATTTGATGGTATAAGGTTGTAATAGGGTTGAACCAAGCCATGCCAAAGTCAAGCTTGAGTCAATTCAATTTTCCTGAGCTCGAACTCAGTTGAGCTTCAAATTTGAGGCAGGAGCTTGATTAGATTAAAGTTATTTTTTTTCTACAAAACAAGCTCAAACTTGTTTAAAGCTTGATTGAACTTGAAAGTTTTTAAGATATTTGAATCATATGTATCAATATTTAACAATATACGTCTGAACTTGATTAAGCTTGATTAGGATCCTATAAGATTGGTATTTGAAAATGTTTAAATTCTTTGATTCATGATGTCATTTGTAAAATATATGTTAAGCTTGATTAGGCTCAACTATTAAACTAACCTGAGTCTGTGCCAGCTCAAGCTTGAATCCATTAGCTAAGCAATCATAGTATAAAACTCAAAATTGGCTCATAGCTTGATTAAGCTTGGTTTGATTAGGCTCCAACAAAGCTTGAGCTCGAGTTGTATGATTAGAACTTGACTTGTTTGCCCCTCTTGATGGTAGTGTTTCTTTTCTGGCATCTAATTAATTTTCCTCACTTGCCAAGGGTTTTATCTGCACACTGCTTGCAATGTTTTGTGATATTGTAATTTTTTTATCAAATGAAGATGATCCATTCCCTTAAATTTTTTACTTCAAAGGTACAGTATAACTCATGTGTCTTTAGATTTGTTACTTTCAACAAAATATAGAAGATTAGGATTTTCAAATGCCCTGGTTTGACAGGAGTAGAATGACTAGTGATGTTCCACGTTTTACACAACTTATTTTGGGTATGTCAAATGGACTTAGTGCTGATTTTATCTGTATATTTCAACCTCTGAACTTGAAAGCATTGATAATACCAAATAATCTGATTGTGATACTTCTTAAATTACATGTACTTAAATTACATGCCTGCTCCCCTTCCCTCCCCTCCCCTCCCCTCCCAGGATTAGTCATGAAATCCACAGCATTAACATTTAGCACTATACCAAACTAACCACAATCACCCATAGCAACTTTTTGAGTGTATTGTGTAAATGGTCATAGTTTTTTGCTGATTTCTGTCATATTTTATCTGTTATTGGGCCTGCTCTGATATTTTTTATTCCTTCAGGTACGTTTAAATTGACTCTTCAGTTTACAGAGGACTATCCAAATAAGCCTCCAACAGTTCGTTTTGTCTCTCGGATGTTCCATCCTAACAGTAAGTTGGATATGAACTTTATTCTTTAGATACATATCTTTAATTGATATTTTCAATATACACTTATACTGCATGCAAGAATTGAAATTTGATTTATTCCTTTATTGCAATACTATTGGTTATTGTGGAAATACAAGTTGGGCGTGTGGTCCTATACTGTAGCTTTTATTTTCTTGGTAACTTTTTGTCATTGTATTGTCAATTAGAAAGGCCCGATGGAAGGGCTTGGGACTGGGAGGAGTAATTCGTGCTGGAGTTTTTAGGCAGGTCAAAGCTTGACTTACATAGTGGAGATTGATGCCTTAAGATCTCTAGCACTTTGTATAAAGAGAAAAAGTACTACCATACAGATATTCTGTGATGCTTACCCCTTTAAATACGTGGGGCCTGTTTGGTTAGAGGGCCAACTTTACTAGGAAACTTTTTAAGGGAAAAGTGGTTAGCATACTAAACAAAAAGTTGATAAGTTTTGTAGTGAAATTTTGTTGGATTGTTAACTTTGTGTTTGGTAAGAAATTTGTATAAGGAAAGTTGGTAGAAAAGTTGTCAAGTGGATCCTATTTAGGGAAAGTTGGGGGGAAATTTTTTCCTTTCAAAAAGTGTGGGAAGAAAAGTTTATGGGCTGGGGATTGTGTCAGGGAAAAAAAAAGGCTAAAAATGCCCCTTTTTACCCTCCTTTTGTTGTAGTGTTAATGTATGAAAATACGTAAGTAAATTTATAAGGGGGAAAGTTGAGAAAAGTTTAGGGGAAAAAGTTTCCCCCCAACCAAACACCAGTGCATCTGAAATTTAAATATCTTCTAGTCATTCAAAAGCTACAGCTGTTATACGTAAACACAAGCTTCTAAGTGAATGATGATGTACTTAAGATCTATCTGCATGCTTAGATGTTGTGTTCAATCATAAATTTTAACTCCTATGATTCTAAATTTCCCTCTGTTTTGCATTTTCTTCAGTTTATGCAGATGGAAGTATCTGTCTGGACATCTTACAAAATCAGTGGAGTCCAATTTATGACGTGGCAGCAATTCTGACCTCTATTCAGGTACTATATATTTTCTTTTGGAATATAAGATGATTTTTTTTCCCCCATGAAGGAGGGGTGATAACATCTAGGCCAAGGCTGGACTGTTGGACTTGACATGACATGATTTAGTCTCTTTTGGCTTCGGATAAAATAACTTAGACGAAAGCATATTCTGCGTTTTTGGTTGATGCCTTTATTATTTTAAAATATACCAAAATATATTAAAATTTTGGTGCATGCCAAAAGCACTCCAATACAATAAAAATGGTTGGGATACTTTTCCAATAAAATTATTATTATTATTATTATTATTATTATTTGATAAAATAAATGGAGCATTAAAGCAAGTTATTGAGTTTTAAGCTGTGGAGTGGATGTAAAACCCATCTGCATTTTGTATATTACCCTATATCCCCCATCAAAACAACTTTAATTTCCTGCATAAGTTCAACGTGCAACAGAATGTTGTTGATTTTATCAAGATAAGAACAGCATTTAATTTGTGATTGAGACTCTTATCCACAAAAAATGAATATCATTTATATATATTTATATTTTTTTCACGGGGTGACTGCTGCATTAAAATCTTATGTCACATCCTGTAGGGTTTTGTTGATGATCCAGTATGCAATTAAATTCTTTTTTTATTCTTTTTTTTTTTTTAGTTTTGATTGATATTGGCGTTTGGGGATTTGAACCCAACACTGTAGTTTGGGGAACATGGATGTTACCAATTGAGCTACAAGCTCAAGTGCTAACTCATGACATTACACTGATTAAATGTTTTGCAACAATGGGATGGAACTGGGATGGTGTCGTCAAATTTTCTACCTATGTCTTTCATTTGCTTCTTTGTTGCGCACCCACTATTGCAAACAGTAGATAGGCCAACAAATCCTTTCATAGAGTTAATAACTCGTTTATTTAATCCTTTTTGGCTGAATAGAAACCTGCTTTAAGATTAAGAGAATTACTTACACACTTGTAATGGCTTTTATTTTTTTGGTACATGTACATGAATGACCCTTGGGCTACTAGTGATGGTGATGGATTTATTGTGTGATATCTGATGTCTAATAGCACCATCTCTCGCTCGACTCCCTTTTGTATTAACTTTTCTGCACTGAGCCCTGTTTTTTCTGAATGCAGTCATTGCTTTGTGATCCAAATCCAAATTCTCCTGCAAATTCTGAAGCTGCTCGAATGTTTAGTGAGAACAAGCGTGAATACAATAGGAGAGTGAGAGAGATTGTTGAGCAAAGTTGGACTGCTGATTAATTGCTCATCTCAGTTCTCAGCTTCAAATCAAAACAGCCGTATGTCCTGTTTAAATAATGTTCAGACTAGATATTGTGTTGCAAACTCCTTCGACTGGATCATGTTGCTTGCCTTACGAGGGAGGATGGATGCTCTTAATTGAAGTACTCCTACCTTCTGTTGCATTTGTGTAGAATAGAAAATATTTACTTCTTGGTCTCTTTTTGGTTTTGGCACATTGGTGAAATTAGTTGCATGGTAGCACAAGAGTTTAAACCTTTAATCTTAATTCCAAAGCAAGGGTTTCAAGTTAATAGGTATAAACTCGTTTCTAGTTTAAGTACCAATGCTTGAATAGTTTTGTGACGTTTTACCTAGAAACACCTGTAGCCACTCTAAACAACTTCTTTATACCCCGAGGGCTGTGTTTGTGAGAAGAGCTACTCAATTTGAGCTAGACTTGAGTGTCACTCACTAGACGAACTGAGGTTTTGCTCTGTGTTTTTCTGGAGGGCCCGTGAGCTACACGAGCTTAATTTTTGAAGGAGTCAAGCTCAATCCTTTAAATGTCAATGTAGCATGAGCTCGTTAAGTATGAATCGAGCTCAAGTAATTGTTGACAACCCTATTTGTCCCTGATGCCTTTATATGTCACAAGTCAAAGATATGTACGCAAAGCCAACCTATTTCAAATATTTAGAAATGTTTTAGGTAAATGATAAAATACTATTTTGATTGTTACTTTAGGGATAGATTATGGTACAAGGAAATTATGAATAACTGATGGAGAGAAGTTCAACAAAACATTGGTACATTACATTTGAGTACTGAGATTTCCGCTGCTTGTCCAGCTTTCTTGAACTTGAATTGAATATTGCAAATTCCAAAGAACATCTTCAATTGAAGGGCGTTTGCTCGAATCTTTGCAAAGGCAATTTATGGCAAACTGAACTGTTGTTCTCAGTGATTCATATGCAAAAGTGCCCCTTATAGAGGGATCTATAATGCCTTTTACTTTTGATGGCCCTTCTGCTAAGGCTCTTCCCAGCTGTGAAGAGAATTAAGCATTTTAGTGCAAAGTTTAGGCTCTAAGTAGTCTAAAAGTGTATGGCCAAAAAAAAAACAAAGAAAAAGAAGAAAAAAAAAAGTGGAGGTAATCCAAGACTGTTGTGCAGTTTGGTATGAACCGTTTGACGGGGCATGGATGGTCTATATTTTGCAATTTTGCATAATTTGGACTGCAAAATACTATACAGTCAAGAGCAATAAAAGAATCAAAACCCAATACCTGAAGCTTCAGCTCATCTAATTCCTCGGTGGATGCCACCAGTTTCCCAGTAATGACTTCAAGTAGAATCATGCCCAGTTGATAAATATCTTCTTTCTCTGCACTATCATCACTGCAAAAGTAGCTCTTGTAAGTTAGCTCCAAGTTCTTCAACAGAATTTAGAAGGGGAAGGAATAAAGAGAAAGAAGAGAATACCTGCGGATACGACTGGCACTGTCATGCCCGTTGAGGGGGCTTTCTGATCCAATCTGAAATAAGAAACAAGGGTTATTAGATTCAAATGTAATGTTGCTTATGTAGCAGTTCCAAAGTAGTCCCAGTTTGTCCCTGGTACTTACTGTAGGTGGTAAGGGAATTCTGTAGCTACTAATTTTCGCAGTAAGAGTTTCATCCAACAAGATATTGTCAATCTTCAAATGGTTGCCAAAAATGCCTGGCGCCACTCCAGTGTGCAAGAATTGGATCCCTCTTGCTGCACCAATGGTGATTGCCATTCTCTGTGGCCATTTCAGCATTTCCTTCTTTCTCCAATCTACCAAATAGAAAACGAAACTCAATTTCCTTGAAAAAATTATCATTCTAACACTCCCTTTGCTATGTTACTCAGCTCTTACCTGTAAGATAGTCTAGCAATGATCCATTGGATATGTGTTCAAGGACAACAAACACAGAGTTGGCGGTATTGGGATGATCCTGATAAGTAACCACGCAGTGTCCCATAACACTCACTAAATGCCTATGCCTCAACTTTGACAGAACTTCCAAGTCTTGCAGCAGGCTCTGTGGTAGATGCTTCTGCTTCAGTTTTAG
This sequence comes from Rubroshorea leprosula, assembly GCA_020521535.1. NCBI lineage: Eukaryota > Viridiplantae > Streptophyta > Magnoliopsida > Malvales > Dipterocarpaceae > Rubroshorea > Rubroshorea leprosula. The sequence continues at coordinate 688,121 of BPVZ01000014.1, forward strand.
GCATTTCACAACCACCACCGAGCCATCCCTGAGCCACCCTCTATATAGCTGCAAACATCATAGCATGTAACAACCAAAAGGTTTATTCATCTCCAATTTTCCATCACATTTGAGATGAAACTAGACATTTACAACCAATCTTTTACCTGGCCTTGAGATCCTTCCCCCATGAAATTAGTTGGGTCAAAGTTGTTTGTTGCATCTTCAATCTCCTCCAATGTGAAAACCCGGTATGGGGGTAGCCCGATGGCAGCTGACCTCATTGTCTGTGGCACACGCCCTATAAAAACCAAGAAAAAATTTCAGTTTTCCAAAATACAAATTATGATGCAACCCACAAGCTTCTCATCTATGATAATTCTTACTTGGAATAAGGGGTGGAACTGAGGAACTCGAAGTAGACACTTTATCAGCAACAGATCTGTCATATTTTGCATCTTCAACCCTTTCTGTTTCTGATCTTCTGACAATGAAGCAAACCAACAATGACAAAACCCCTGCAATGGCCAAAACCCCTCCAAAGATGCCCAGAATTAGGCCTATTTTGATGCTACTAGATTTTTTCTCTTTTTCTTGTGTCACCGGAGGCTTCACTGCGAAGGCTTCTTTGTTGCAAAATGAGTAGGGATGTTGAGAATTTGAATTCACACCTGACAGACAGTTCCAGGAGCTGATCACCATTCGGTTGGAAGCATTGGAAGCATTTGAAGCAATGCAAGCAGGCAATTTTCCGATCAAAAGGTTGTGAGAGATATCAACGAACTGGAGATTAGCCCCACAAGATGTGTTCACCGATAGAGCGCCAGTTAACTGGTTTTGAGCCAAATTCAGGTACTGAATTGAGGGCAGAGAGAAGATGAAGGATGGAACAGGACCAACAAACTTGTTCAAGGAAACGTCTAGCTGACGGAGCTGAGCAAAGATGTTGAGTCCTGAAGGGATTTGGGATCTAAATGAATTGTTTCTCAGCACCAAAATCCCAAGATTCTTCACTACTGAAGGAAACTCCGGACCAAGATGATTGCTGCCCAGATTCAGTTCTTGAAGATTCACCAACCCTGTAAGATCTGGAACACTGCCATTGAATAGATTATCCCTCAAAACAAGACTTTTTAGGTTGCTGAGATATGCAATCTCCTTCGGAATCTCCCCAGAAATGAAATTGGAGCTTATGTTAAGACTTTCCAGCAACGGAAATCTGTCGATTTTTGGAGGCAAGGGACCCCATAAACCCAAAGACACCAGAGAGAGAACTTTCAAGCTCGAAAACTTCGCTAGAGTAGTAAACAAGGAATCAATGGAGAACTGACCGGACAAAGCTTGATTCGGTTTCTGGGTAAGAGCAGGGGAACTCCTGTTTCCGACGATGGTAAGTTCAGTCACCCGACTGTTTGTGCAGACAATCTTGAGGGAAGGAGAAGGAGGAAGGTAACAGAAGTTGGTCCAGTTCGTCCACCATTGGACAACCTCTGGATATTCAAGAAGCTTCTGAACTTGGAAAAGAACCTTGCTGTCACTCCGCGACAGCTGCGCTGAAACTGGAACTAGGATGAAGATTACAGGAAGCAAGAAACAGAGAAGAGAACAAGAAACCCTGAATTTCTCCATTAATTTGGATTGAGAACCAAAACCCATGAAGGAAAGAACCAGAGAGAATCACATTAACTTGATGAATCAGGAGAGCAATAACTGCCAGCTGTGGGGTCGAAGAAGAGCATTAGTTTCAGCTACAAAAGGACAAAGTCGTGATCTGGGTTTTACTCATCACTACTTGGTAAAGAATCTGAGAAATAATTTAAAAGTTAGAAACTTTACAGGGTGTCCCACATGATTTGAAGCCATATTGTGATAAAAGTAAAAATTTTTCAAGGAAATCAAATGAATTTTTACAGTTCCATGGAGAAAGAAGTGAAGCTTTATCAAAGGAGGAGGTGAACGACCGTTGAAAACATAAACGGATGCCTTAACCAATACAGTGATGTCAACCTCGATAAAATGAATTACTTTTAGGACTTTCGAGGTTGTTTGGATCAAGAGAAATATGACGGGATAGTGGAGTAGGAAAAAAAATTTTGTTCCATTAAATTAATATTACAAAAAGAAAAATTAAAATATTTTAATATTAAAAATATAAAAATATTTAATTAAAATCATTAAATATATAAAGTATAGACATCTAACTCTTACATACCAATAACTTTATCACATTTAATATGTGCACATTCAACTCTTTAAGTTAGGTTGGATTCTCACCGCCTCCAATTATAATTTGTTCAAAAAAATTGTATAGAGTATAATGTGTTCTTAATTTTTTTTAATTTATTTTATGGTTATTATTAGATATTTTTATATTTTTATATTAAAATATTTATTTTTTTTCCAATTAAAACATTTTTTTTAAATGTGGATATATAGTCTATCTAATTTTAAGTGTTATCGGTAAACTGTTTAATCTACATATTTCATATTATTTGTATCCAAATAATAATAAAAAAATTAAAATATATAATATCAAAAATAGTTTGAATTTATTTTTGTCACTTGGTCCAACCTCAATAAGTTAAAATTAAAACATTTTTTTTTCCTTTTGAAAGAGAGAGAAGCTAGACAATCAATTTATAGATGAATTGGCAGAAAATAACTTTCATTTGTTTTTATTTCTTTTAAATCAAACAAGTTACTAGGACAAAAAAAAATTTAGAAAAAAAAGGGCAAAAAATGGTGTTCACTCAGCTTTAGAGGCTTACTTATTTTGGACAATTAACATATTTTTGGGCCAGCTTAGGCACACTTTAAAATTAATTCTTCTTGAACAATTTTAAAGACATATTTTATGTTTTTTTTTTATTTTGAATCACATAATAAAAGTTAATTTTTTTTTCTTTAATTCACCCTACTCAAATATTATAAAATTGTAATTTAAATTTTTTTATTTCAGTAAAATAAAATTATTATTAAATTATTTAAATAGATAATAAGATGTATCTTATGTTAACATATCACATTATCAAATTTTAAAAAATTAATTTCTTTCAATATGACATTAAAAATCTAAACTTTAAATTTATTGGACAAAATAACATTTATTTACTTATTTTTTTATTAATTCTTCAATATTTAAAAAATTCATTGAATCTCAATTAATTTAAAATTAAATTAAATTAAATATCATAATTTTTTTTTAATATCTACTTTTCTATTTACAGTTATTTACTTACTGTTACTAGTAAATAAACCTTCAGCATGAAGCAAAGAGTTTGATTGCATGTTTCTTCTAAAATAAAACGTTTGAGGTTGCGCGTTTTCATTTTTGAGAACTCCAATATAGACCACGCAAGTGGCGGTCGACCCGCGCCGTGGCCTTCCGGATGTCATGTGCCAATAGCACGTGGATTTCGTGACAACCAGCGTAAAAAGCACTCTTTGAGTCTTGACGCTCACGAAACGACGGGGTTTCAACGGAATTATCCCTAGGTCAACGTCGGGGCAATAATACCGGGGTAAGATGATAACAACAACGACCTCGGCGTTTAGTGGCGGAGCCAGCCAGGCTGTTTCTGTCGGTGAGATGCGAGATGCGTCGTTGTCTCCTCCCATCCCAAATTCCAAATCCAAGGTAAAGAAAGACATAAGATTCTAATGACATGACAAATTGGTTTCACCTAATCCATTATTTTCTTACTTTTATTTATTTATTTATTTTAAGCAGTTTATAATTTTTGGGCGTCGAGAGACAGATTTTTTTAAAACGTAAGTAAAATTTATAATTTTGGCCAACTAATTCAAATACATTTAAGACTTGAGGATGAATTATTTAAATCTGATCTTGTTCATTTTGTTACTTTTATTTACTGAACTTTTTTTTTTTTTTTTT
>BPVZ01000014.1:695704-708313 GCA_020521535.1 Rubroshorea leprosula
TGCTACAAAGAATCATATTAATATGACTTATCAATCTGGGCATTGGGCAGCAAAAAAAAAAAAAATTTAATTATAATATTTAAAAATATTTATTTATAAATTATTATTAACTGTTTTTTAATAATTTTTAAGGTAAAAATTAAACAGATAGTATGACCCTGACAGAAGGCTGCGATTTTAACCACTGCCGCAAAGGGCACTTAAGTAAATTAATTGATTCCCGATGTGGGGCCGCCTACTTACTCTGCCGTCTCTTAATTCGTGTTGGGACTTGAAAGTTGAAAGGGACCCACCTAAAAATAAACGGTGTCGTCTTCCTTGCATTTCCCCTACTCCGCCATCTCCATCGTCCAAAGGTAGACATTCCATTTCCGTCTCATTGCCCTAACCGTTTAATTGTAGCAGAGCTCACTCTTTGGAGCGAACAGAACCAAAATTTTCTAAAAAAATGAGAACGGAAAAGAAGAGCTCGATTTTGGTACATTTCTCTTCTTCATTCTCGGCTTTTCTTTGATTTTCTTGAAATATTGTTCTTCAGATCTCTGGAAATATCGCCTGTTTGTTTCCTGATATTCTGTGCATTACTTTCTTTTTCAGTAATGGCGGCTTCTTAGGATTTGCTGGTGCTGCATTTGCAGGTATGATTCTGGATCCAGCTTAGATTAACTTCCTCTACTTTACCGTTTGATTTCGTTGACATGCTTGGTTGTTGTAGACCTGTAGTACCGACCAGGTCGTTACAGTTTATCTTGCTCTGGTTCCGATTGCATGGTGCCTGCTTCTTTTGATTTTTTCCCGGTGTTAGGTAGATGCGTACTTCGGTTGTAGTTCGGTTGCATCTTCACTGGTTTTTCAGTTTGAAGTTGATTATATTCTTATGGAAATGAGCTTCATCTTTTTATTTTCATGGTAGTACTAGTAGGTGTAGATTATTTAAGGATACTGTTTTCTCTCTTTTTTTTTTTTTAAAATGTTATTTAGTAGAAATTTAACTGGCAGTCTGGCACCAATTTTAAGTGTATTTTATGGGACATGGATTAATGGTACAAGACTAAGATTTAGAGGAAGTTGGGTGTTTTAATGTTATGTTTAAATGTTTTATCGCTTTATGTTTGAATGATATTGATGTCTTGTTGTGTATGAATTTTCAGATTTACGTAGTAACATACTTGGGAGTTTAGTTATTTTTGTTTTACGAAGATGGGGAGGTTGCCTGGAAGATGGATTAAGAACTTGCTTCTTGGAAAGAAATCATCTAAGTCCAATTTTTCAAAAGGAAAAGAGAAGTTGGTAAGAATGCAATCATTGTTATTTCTTAATATTGTATCCTGAGAATGTAAAATGTGGTTTAAATGATGGTCAGTTGGATAATTTATCTTGTCTAACTGATTATTTAAAGTTTGACTGTAATTGTTTGCCAGTTGGATAACTTATCTTGTCTAAAAAATTATTTGGAGTTTGATTGATAGTACACCTTCTTTCTAATTTTTGTTTTAATTATCATTTGAAGTATGTGGCAAAGAAAGAAGAAGGGTTGGTTTCTTCTCAGGTAACTGTATCAGACTTCTCACTAGCTCCTCAGTCAATTTCAGCACCTATTCCAGCAACTGTTACTAGGAACGGAGTCAACTTTGAGAAGGACATATCTGCTGACTTGTGAAGTGATGAAGTTAATGTTGCATCTATAAAAAATGATGGAGATCATGACGCGAGCAGTAATTTGAGTCCCCAGGAAGATTCTCAGAGCCTTAGGCTTGAGCAAGCTGCTACAAAGGCACAAGCCTTTTAGAGGCTGCCTGGTATTTACTTGTGCTTGAAATTGTCTATGAAACTTGAAAGCTACTTAACACCATAGTTTCTAGTATGTTGTGTTGAAACTCTTCTGAATTTCATATTAGATGTTTCAGTTTGCACCATGCATTTTGTACTATAGTAGTTGATTATTTTTAAAGGTAAAATCTATTAGAGCTGGGGCTTAAATTTATTATTCTGAACTATATATAATTCACAACTTTGTTTCATTGCATGATTGCTAGTTCTTTTTGAATAGTTCCTAGTTCAATAAACATAAATGTGCTGCATGCTGCTTCTACTTTTTCCATTGTAGAAGAAATATTCCTGAAAAGATTTTTTCTTTCAAAGGTTGCCTTGGCATTCAAGAGGCTATTTGGACAAGTGAACTTAGCTTCTACATGCTGCATATAAAATTTCCGCTTACTGCACACTGTTTCTGCTCTAAAAGAAGACTAATGTAAGCCTTGATATTTAAAGTTCACAACCTTTTGGTGTCTATGGCAATGGATTGTGTGGTTAGTTAGCCATTTGAGTAAAAGTGACTTGTCAGAATGGTATAACTATCAGTTTACTACAGGCATCTGTTTATATAGATTCTATAGATTATTGTAATCTGAAAATTATCTACAGGTATCTGTTTATGTAAGCCTTGATATTGTTATTTTTGATTTGGGTTACTTGTAGCTTTATAGAATTACGGAATCTGATTTCATCTTATATATTGTTTTCCTGGCATTTCAATTTTATATATATTCCAGCTGATGAGGATATACTGTTTATTTCTATTTTACTGATGCCAACATGATGTTTTGGAAAGCCCCGTCGAGCATTCCGTACCCTCAAGGGCATTATAAGGCTGCAAGCACTGATTCGTGGTCACTTAGTCAGAAGACAAGCTGCTGCTACTTTATGCAGTGCATGGGGAAATGTTAAGTTCCAAGCACTAGTTTGTGGCCAAAAGGTCGGACGCACAGATATTGCTATTGAAGTGCAGAAAATATATCTGAGAGCTCTTCCGGTAATTTTTCACCCTTCAATTCATGATTTCTGAACAAAAGATTTGTGGTACTAATTGTTTATGTTTTTGTATTTGTTTCTGTTCATGTGTATCGGTAATTTCTTACAAGAATAAGGTGAGTTATGTTATTGTGTCAACATTAATGATAGTCCTATGAAATTTTTTAAATGTTATCAGATTGTGGTTCACTATCTGACAAAAGCACTGTATACCTCTACTTGTATATGTATTTGGGGCTTCTGAATTGCTAATTTCTTCTTGCCATCCCTTTAAGCTAGCTTTTATTGAATTTTCTATTTTCTGAACAGGTTGCTAAATCTGCCAGTGAATTAAGTGCGCCAGCTAGAGTGAAGAATCTATCTAATAATGCTTTTATTAGGAAGGTATGGTCTTGTTCATTTTATCAACATTTTGATATGAAATTGGGCCACTCTCTGGAAATTACCTTGCTTTGAGAAAGAAATGCTAAGGGAGCTGTCATGTTATTGGCTTGATTGGAAAGTGCTAAAAGCTTGTTATTTATGCGTGAAAAAAATTTGATAAAGAACACATAATTTTATTCTTGCCTTAAAAGTAGAGAACCCATGCTGCTGATGAATTTTGACATATCCAGACCTAATATCTAATTATCTATTCCCCAACCTCAGTTGACTTGTTTGCCTTTTGATTGTTATGATGGCAAGAATTATGATATATGAGCTAATAAACTATTAAACAATTAAAGTATTACGTTTTTTTGTGTTCCTTCTGCTGCCATTCCAAGCCATGTGTGTGATTATGTATTTCCATTACTTTCAGCTTCTGTCTTCGTCACCTACTGTGTTGCCTTAACGGCTTCAGTATGGGCCAGGGGAACCTAATTTAGCCAGGGAGTGGCTTGAACGCTGAATGAGATTGCACTTCTGGGAACCTCAACCAATTAGGAGTCTTGCCTCAAAGTCTCAGGTAAAGGTTGAACATAATGAACATGAGCAAGGCAAGACCAAACAAACTATCCGGAAACTATCCAATGGAAAATTTGAAAATGGCTCCATTCGTGCTAGTTCAGAGAATGAAAAACACAAACACAATCCAAGGAAAGTTTCCACAAACGTAGCTGATCCAGTTCGGGAACAACCCCAAAATGAGATTAGAAGGTTAAGTGCAACTTAAGAAAATACCTGACTCTACAAAGGAGATCTTTGGTAGGGCAGAAGTGAATACTGAGATTCCAAATCAAACTCTAATGAAAACTTCTGCTTCTTCTATGGTAGATGTTTTTGAGGGGATTCTGCTGAGAAGAGGAATGTTGTTAGTGTTGCATCAGCAAAACTATCAAATCTTGAGGTCAATCCAAAACTGTCAACTGCAAATGATTCTGTTGAAGAATCAAACATTGCCCCTGCTGTAGACTCAACCTACCGAAAGCAATGATAAAGTTGAGAACATGCATGCAACTGATGAACAGTTGAGCTCTAAGGATGGCATTATCAGCAGTGAGAACTTGAACACAAGCCAAAGAAGAGCTTCTTTACCTGGAAAGATTGACACTAAAGAGAATGGTTTATATGGCACACCAAAGTGCTGTGTTATATGGCACCTACTGAATCTGTTAAGGCTAAGCTCAGAGGACAAGGGTCCCCAAGATTTGCACGTGATGTGATAGAGAAAAATGGGGTAACCAGGTGGCATTCTCTGCCATCTGCTACCAATAGCAACTTAAGTTCACCATCACCAAGGGCACAGAGATTGGTTCAAGCATCTGGAAAGGGGGCTATGAGAAATGACAAATCACTTTCATCATCTAGAGATGCTAGTGGTAAGAAAACTTGGGCCTTTTTTTGTATGCCTTGTGTTTCTAGTGTGCAACATGAGTATACCTTTGGATATAATAGTTATATATAAGCTTATAAAAGGACTCATTTGTACATGCATTTATGTCTTGATCTGTATGTGCACTTGTGCATAAAATATATTGGTTCTATGTAATATAAAATTGCTTAGCAGTCAAACTTTTAGTGTTGGTGCAAACTAGAGTATGATATCAAAACTAGAGATTTGGGGTTTATGCCAATTAATGCTCCTTTGTTAACTCTTTCTAATTGGCCTTTTAACCAAAACTGAGCATCTTTAACTATTGAAGTCAAGGATGATGGCAAAAAAGAGAGGTTTTTTAGAATTTAAAATTTATTTAAGCTGAATGATTCTACATTCTGACTCTATTATTGTTGGCTTGCCAATTGCAGATAACGGGATCAAAGCTGACTGGAGAAGGTGATTTTGCATGAGAACCTGTTGTTGAATTCCCATGGAGGTGGAGAAACATGCAACCTAATGGCAGGGTTCCCACTTTATGTATTTGATTACTGAGGTTTATTCACCAGGAGAATTCATCAACTACTCTAGTCTTCGGTTTGCACTGTATGTTTTAATTTCTTTGGCACATAGTTATAGGCGGGGTAAATATTAAAGGTGTTGTTAGCTTGGTTTCTGTTAGTCTATCTGTCAAGAATTCATCAACTACAAATGTGAGTTCATATCTTATAGTGTGAAGATTGCAAGTTGAATATGTTGGCTATTGCAGAAAGTTGAGTTTTCGCTACATTGTCTCTCAATTGGTTTTCAAATTGCATTTGGAGGATATGAGTTAAAGGATGTCTCCTAGATAATATAGAAGACATATATGGTGAAGTTACTTATGTCCAGGTTGGATGAAACTCAGCCAGGTCAACTGAATAACGTTCCCCAGATAAATGCACCCATAACTACCTGATACCCATTTATAGACGGTGGCATTGGTTTTATTAAACCATAGGACATTCCCAGAACCGCAGCAAAGAGGGCGACATTGGCTACTGTGATAGGTCTTGTGGCTGTAGTAAAGGAAGAACAAAATCATTTTAGACTCTAATATCATTTTAGGACTGCCGGAAACTTATACGATCAATCCCATAAAAATTGTTCCTGATGCAGTGATTGTTAGGCTCAGGGACGCAGGTCTATCTGTCTTAGACCAACAAATCTCCCATCGGATTGTTCAATATCAATCACCATTGCAGGTCTATACATTCCAACAATCAAGAGGTCACAGGCAGCAGCTGGAGTAATCTTGAGATGGTGATATTCACGATGATCCCTATGCCACTCGGTGTCGTTAATTCATTGATATTCTGCTTCCATTTAACATTGAATACATTAACTGCATACTCAGAAGCTCTACTTCAGCTATAAGGGCTCTGGTTTTTGGCTCTGTAAATTAACTTCTTGAAACCTCGAATCATTATGCAACCACATTAGAATTTGTTTCATGCATGGCCAATAAATTTTACTTCATAGGTAGAGACGATCCTTCGATTCCCACAATGGAAAAATCCGAAGATACTTTGGTAACCCAGCTTAGTCTTTGTATTATCATGTCCAAATTAGACTCTTCTTCTATAAAGCCATATGTGTGCCTGCCTCTTCATATCACCATTCTTGAAACTTGTAGCAGCATCAGTGTCATGGAGGATGATCTGTTGGAGAGAGACATGATCAGCCAACTTCCCAACAGTATTCTTGGCACCATCTTGTCATTTCTTAGCCTGAGAAAAGCAGTGAGAACTAGTGTGCTCTCAACCAGATGGAGGAAGATTTGGACTTCATCTCTCTCAGTCCTCAACTTTAATGCAGACAATATGCTTGGCAAAATTCAGTACTATGACACTGATCATAGTTTTGTACTATGACACTTATCATAGTTTTGGGCCTTATGGCTGGAGGGTTCACCTAGGTGACAGGTTATCATTTCTTAGGAGAAGAAGGCAAGCGTTTGTTGATTCCGTGAACTAGTTTCTGATGTGTTTTGATTCTGATCAAAACATAAGAAACCTTAAGGTATTATTCAATATTTGCTCTGTTAAGAACAGCAGTGATCTTGATAGTTGGATTACTCGTGCTACTGAAAGAGGGGTTCAAGAACTAGATCTTTGTTTGTTTGAAAGGAAATATTGTACTGCATGGGATGATGATGATTATGATGATAATGATGATAATGATGATCCTTTAATTTAATCCATTATTTTTATCTTGATGATTGGACTACTAGACCCTTGTGTAGATTATACGATTTTCCCTATCATCTTTTTTTTGGTGATGGGAACGTAAGAGAAGTAAATTCAACATTGAGGTGCCTGAGATTGGAACAAAGCAATTTGGCTCTAGAAAACCTCAATTTTCTTGGTTACAACACTCTCAAAGCCCTGGATCTTAGATGGGTGGATTTGAAATCTGATGAACATTTTCAAAGTTTGTTATCTAGTTGCCCTCTGCTAGAATCACCGAGCTTACATAAATGCTTCCACATATGTCACTTGAAGATTAAGTATCATTTGAGTCCTCATTTGAAGTGGTTAAGGGTTCATGGTCAAAATGAATTGAAGCAGATGCAAATCAATGAAAATGAACTGGAGACATTCGAATATAAGGGGCACACATTAGATTTCTCAATCAGTGAAGTGCCTAATCTAAAGAATGTATTTGTCCATCTTACCTCTTTCAAGAGAGGTGAAAGTGCTCTTTGGACATTTTCTAGGCTTCTAGTCCATCTTCCCCAGCTTGAAAATTTGTGGTTAAACTATTGCTTTAACCGGAAGGTATACATTTACATTTTTCCTAGAATATTGCCTTTCTTGTATCAACAACCCAATTCAATGCAATAGACATTGTTTCTTCACTTGCACCCAATAGAGTGGACAGAACTTAGAACATGAATTTATGGAAGGGTACAGACATTCACATTCACCCAACTGGAGAGGAGAAACCATACTTTTTCTCACTCAATTTTCATTCAATTTCTTCTTCCTTTTTATAGAGGAAGGCTACACATGAAACAATAATATTTTTTCTACCTAATACAATAACTTTTAGCTAGCTAAAATATCGACTGAAGTATTGAAGTTTGCTGTCATTTTTGCAGCCCATGTGCAGCTCCATGCTGCTGTCACTCTGCTGCTACTGTGCAGTCATGTTGCAGCATCATTTAGCAACTCTCATGCCATGGCTCCAAAAAAGCCTAAAGAAAACACTAAAGAAAACATGATAACAATATGATCCAATACACTGTTAGTCATGTAGTTTGGTAATGGATTTACTTGTGCTCTTAACAATACAGTACAATACAGCACAAGATGATAACTTACAATACGGTAACTTACAAGCTTAAAGAAACCCAACAAAACATACCTTAAAAAACAAGATACAGGACAATACGATATGACGATTACAGAAAACAAATGTGGCACTAGTCTATGTAACACTTGCATTTCTCACACATTTTGGTCATACCATTTCATCTTGGGTCGCTTGCACTTTGAAATTTCAATGCTGACGAGGTAAGATTGTAAATATAGTTTGTAGCACCGTAAGTAGAATCAACAAAGTTGCAGCAAGGAAGGAGATAAAAGCCCACGGATTGTTGAAATACTTGTGCAATAAGTATGCCTTCCACTGATTCCAGGTTCTTCCATAATGCTTGTTGACATCCTTAAATAACCCGGCGTAAAAGAACTGTCTGCTGTAGAGAGTAGTATGATCTCTGAGCCTGTTGAACAATACCGCAACTGATTCATCATCACCTAACCAATTATCAATTATCCCTTTCTTACAAAGTAACTCCACATCCTTACCTGAGTTGATTAGGGAATCCATGACTGAAACATATTGAGTTAAGAATGCTGGACTTCCATTGGCAAGCTGTTCCCAGGCAATGAGGTTACGATACAAACTCTCCGTGTCATCCTCAATAGTTACTTTTGGCATCTCTAGTATCCCTTTTTCAAACTTGATATCAAATAAGCAACTTTTCTCATTCTCTTTTGTCTTAACCACTTTGAAATCAATTCCTGCCTCTCTTAATTCTGTAGCCGAACGTATGTATCTCCAACTCTTATGTTCTGGCTCCAAAGGGTTTTCATCATTCGTTGCTTTGTTTGAAGGATGCCAATTGGAGTGTAATAAGTGGACTATATGATTGATATTTTTCATGGAATCGGCATCATAAGTTGTGTCAACCCTGAGCCCTGGCATTTTACCTTCATACGCTCTAAGGAAGGCATTGATAAACAAGCGTTTTGGATCTGTAGAGCCCACCGAGTCGAAAAACGTTCTGGGGATTCTGTCCAATAACTGACAAAGTACAAAAAAGGGAAGTTGATTCTCAATTAGAGCCAAATCATGCCAAATGCTTGTGGAGAGCAGACCGCTGTAGCAGAAATTTTCCAAGTTGTCCTTCAGGAACTGAATAATAAAACATCCATCAAGGACCATCATTTCTAGAAATTCTTCTTCGGAAATATCTAAAGGTTCTGAATAACAATTACGAGCTTCTTTCGCCATATCCTTTATGGCTGATAGATATATTTCAACATTTTCATTTGTCCAGTGAAGAAGCCTATATAAACATCGCACCTTTTGTTCTTCCATTTCCTTCAAGTGATCTTTACCGCGATGGTATGGGCCAATAGAAACGACATAAGGTTCATAGGCTTTCTTATTTACCTCAAATAGTTGGTGAGGCACCCTGAGAATTTTCTGCTTTGGCATTGTCAAAGGCAAACTCAACTTCTGCTCTATGCTTGTGCGGTCGTTTTGTATAGCTATTGATACATGGCATCTTTTTTCAGTTTTACCAAAGTGAGAAATTTCCACCATCCCCTGAGGAAAGAAAGGTATAGATTCAACAATCTCAATTAATTTATTAATGGAGTATCCCTTATAATACTAGCTAATAAGATTATCTCTTTACCTTTTTTTAAAAAAATAATTTTCATCGTAAAAAAATTAATTTGTTTGCTTTGTCGATTAGGCCTCCTTTAATATGGTTGTGATTTTAGATTTTTTGTTTTGATCTTTATATATTTTGTAATTTTAAAGTAAAAACTTATTTATTTTCATGTGTTTTGGTGATATTTTTTTTTACAATTTTAGTAACATATGCAATTTTATCATTTTGTCCGATTTGCATAGGTTTACCACTGGATTGAACTAAAATTTTATCTAAATGTTTAAGAAGCATTGATCTATATTTTAAACGATCAATTTTTCATTTGAAGTTTTGTAGGATTCAAATTTTGAGTCTAAAATAGTAACTTGTTTTTAGTAAACTATTAGTGTATAACAGATAAAATAACGAAAAACTGTCAGTATGTAACGAAGACTGTTAATATGTAACGGAGTGTAATTTTACAAGATATATGTATTATTTTTCTTAAAAAATAATAAAAAATAATTTTAATATTATTAAATAAATGGATATTTTTAGTTTTCAATATTAAAATTTATTTTAATCAATTTTTTGATTTTTGACTTTTAATTTTGGTTTTGATAGTAGTAAAATTTATAAAAAAAAAAAAAATTAAAAAAAAAAATCAAAACTATACTAAATGAAGCCTAAAAATCTATATAACTTGTTAGAGACTTATGGTAGAAGTTGCTAAATAGGAAAATTTTATATTGAGAATATAACAAAAAAAAGTATGTGATTTAAATATAAATAAAGTTAATCTATTTATTGTCAATTAATTTTAAATTGAATACAAAGCTTCTATGGAATGAATGCCACATATTCAATTTTTTGACGGTATCATAAGCTAGACTTTATTTTTGAGAAATTCATTATTAACCCACCCAAAGTTCACATTGGGTATGAATGTAAAAGGTATAAAAAAAATTGAATATGTAATCTTAAATATAAGACTTGGAACTAATTCAAAACTAATTCCCATGGTGGAAAATGTAAACAGGCAAAAATTGTGATCACTGAAGGTTATTCCTAAAAAGTTAATAACAGATTGAAAGTTAATTTTTGGACCAATAATAATAAATAAGATCAAAATTTAATATTAAAATTTAAAACTAATAAGGTAACATAACTCACTTTATTTAAAATATAAAAAGTAAATTTTATATTATTTAATAATTAATTATTTTTATTTTTTTTAAACCTATTATATTATTTATATTAATTAATTTAATAATACACCTTATTTTACGTCATTGGCTCTAAATTTTTTTTTTTCGTATCATTACTCTTTTGAACAGATGTATGGCTTGGTAATGACTCTTTTTTGGATTTATTTCCAAGGCTTTTTAAATTGACCATGAACAGGAAACTAACGGTAGCTGAGGCTGGCCGCTGGAATGGAAGTTCTTGGTCGTGGAATATCCAAAGGAGGAGAGACCCGAGTGGCAGAGAAGCTGAAGAGCTTCGCTTAATGCAAACCATGCTGGGTGATGCAAATATGGATGTAGCCGCTGACGATTAAAAACACTGCGATTTTACAGAAGCCCAGGGTACACTGTGAAGGAAGCTTACAAGCACATGGTGGAACATAGCTGCTGCTTGGATAATATGATTTGCAAAGTTATTTGGAGCAGACTTATTCCTTCGAAGGTTAGTATTCTGGTTTTGAGAATCATGTTAAACAAAATCTAAACTAAGGATACCTTGTTAAAAGAGGCCTATTGCATGTGGAAGAGGATATTATCAAGGAACCATCTGTTGCTAATAAATTGTAAATTTTCAAGCAAGATTTGGCAGAAATGCTGCAGCTGGTGGGGGATATGTTTTGTTTGCCGTGGGACTGTTGATGACATGTGTTATCAGTTTGGGCATGGAACGTTTGGCCCTACATTCTGGACAAGAAGCGTTAATTTTCTCTGTGGTACTTTGGTCTAATTCTGGACAGCACGAAATGGGATTGTCTTCAAACAAGAACAGTGGGATGAAGGTAGAATATTTGATTTCATACAAGCTAAATCATGTGTGGCTCAAAGAAAAAGCAGAAGATGTACAATTCACTTTAAGTGATTGGATTCAGTTCCCACTGGCTTGTGTTGATAGGAGATAATGCTCTATTGGTCGTATAGTGACTGTTCTTAAGACTTTGGAATAAACATGTAATAACTTGGGATATTCTACCTCTTTTAATAATATTTCATTTTGGCTGATAAAAAAAGTAACAATAAATGAAATAATTCTTTTTGTATTTTAACCACATATTTCTTTATTATATCATTAATTTAAAATTTTTCCATTTAAGAGAAATAATATAAGGATCATAGGCTTTTTTATTTACCTCAAGTAGCTGGGGAGACACCGTGAGGATTTTCTGCTCCTTGCTTGCGCGGCCGTTTTGTATGGTAATTGATACATCGCAACTTGATTCAATTTCAGCTGACTGAGAAGCTTCCGCCATCCCCTGAAGAAAGAAAGGTATAGATTCAACCTCAATTAATTTCTTAATGGAATATCCCTTATACTACTAATTAATAAAATTATCTCTTTACTGGTTTTTTTTTAATAATTAATTTACTTTGTGGTTTAAGAAACTATATAAACATTTGATGATCGGTAGAGAGAACAATTGAAGTATTTGTTTAAGGAATATTGCAGAAGCTTACTTGTTGGAAGTTGGAAACGGGTGCTCAAAGACCGGATAGGATCTATGAAGAACTTCTGGGCAAACATAAACAGAGGAGACTGGATAAATGAAAAGAGATTGTGGGTGCCCAAATGTATAATCTCCTATATATAGAGCCTACGACTTGACATTTTGTAAAATGTCTTAACAATTGGAAACTTAAATTTAATGTTAAAAACCACAAGTAAAAAATTTGGGAGGAGCGGAGATGGTTTTGGAAAAGGAAATATGTTTTATTTCTTATTGTAAACTCTGGGCTCGTTGTCTAGAGGTTAATTTTACTATAATTTTTTTTTAAAAAAAAGTGGTTGAAAAAGTACTACTTATTATGTTTCAAACTAATTTTTGTTTTTTAAC
>BPVZ01000014.1:708413-719638 GCA_020521535.1 Rubroshorea leprosula
TATAACCCTGCCTGATTATTCTTCTCGATCCTCTCCTTACACAAACCGCACCCCATCACCTCTCCATGCAAAGCCACCTCCCTTATATTCTAAATAAAAAAAATTTGATTTTGATAATAAAAAAAAATTATATAATACCTTTTTTTATAATTTTTTTAATAAAATTAATTTCTAACCAATCACCACTTTATCATGTGACTAGGTCTTTTAATAAGGTAATACTCATGCCCTCTTAGTCTGTTTGAGTCAACTATTTTCATAAGACTTGACTACCCTCGAGGCTTGTGAGCCAATTCAGCCTTATTCACGATATTGCTCATTATAATAAAAGAAAATAGTTCTTTCATATATGCTGAACAGTAAGGATCAAGTGATCATAAAGTTGGACGTGGACGTACGATATTATTTTTTTCGGACCAAGGGAGAATAGATTTCGCCATCAAAACCATGTAAAGACTTGAAGACTAGTAGGGTAGTGCCGAAGACGAAGACTTTTTTTAGTTCTTTAGCTTACACGGGTCTGGATTTACCAAAAAAAAAAAAGGCTTTATAAGGGGTCTAGGAACAATATATAGTTGGGTTGGGATTGTTAGAAACACGGGTCTAGGACCAAGGGAGGATAGATTTCGCCATCAAAACCACGTGAAGACTTAGAAGACTAGGAGTAAAGTAGTATCGAAGACGAAGACTTTTTGTAGTTCTTTAGCTTACACGGGTCTGGGAACAGTGTTTGGGTTGGGATTGTTAGAAACACGGGTCTAGAACTAAGAGAGGATAGATTTCGCCATCAAAACCATGTCATGCCGCATCCCAACAGCGTTAACAAGAAAATTAAAAAAAAAAAAAAATAGTCTTCATATCTAAGATGGGCCAAAAATTTTGTAACCGAAAAGAATTTAAAACCGATTAATTCTTAACCAACAAGTTTAATTAGGTTTTGATTTTGTTTGACTAAAAATTAAATCAAATTAATTTTAAACCATTTGAATTTTAGTTATTAAGTTTAAAAATTAAAAAACAAATGACTAGGGTGAGTATAACAAAAAAAATTCAAACTAAAAACCTTTATACTAGTTTTTTAATGATTTTTAGATTTTTTTTAAGGTTTTCTAACTATTTTTTACTAAATTATTTATTTATTTGGATAATGTTTAATTTTTTTAGTGATTGAAATTAATAAAATACTAATTCAAAAATTCAAAAAATACTAAAAATAGAAAAATAATTGTTTGGTTAAAATCGAAACCAATTCAAATGGTTACTTTAAAAAATGCAACTAAAATTAATTAATCATGTCTTTTACAATTTGGTTAATGGTTACTAAAATTTAAAACTTAGAACTACAATTAACCAATAATTCAGTTTTAATTACAACCAAAATTGAATCGTGCTTGCCCTCAAACCACTATCTCTGTCTTTCACTAATTTGTCAATATTTGGTGTTATTAAACTAGGCCAAAGACCACAAATGTCAAGCAATACAATGGCAGAACTCCCAAATCTGCTACTCAAATAGGAGAGTAAGGATAAATTGGCCTCACAAAAAAAAAAAAAAAAAGGTAGAGACAAATTTCTCCTTTAAATTATCGTTTAAAACAAATAATCTATTATTTAATATGTGGTGTTATTGCACATTAAAAATCCATTTGTCACCTAAGCATAATTTTAATAGAAAGCTTACATGTGACATGTGATGACGTTATATGTTAAATAATAAGTAATTTATTTTAATTAATAATTTAGAGAAACAATTTATCTATCTATTTTTTTAGGGGTGGATTTGTCTTTACCCTCCTCTTTAAGAGATGAAATTAGGGGTTTGCCAAATACAATTGTAACCACTAGAAAAAAAAAATGGCAAAAAGGGTGTATTAATTCATGTACTTTTCAAGCTACTTAAAATCTATTCCTCTACATTTTTTGAAAATGTCAACCTAAGTGAGGGGCTATGTGGTAAAATTTTATTATCATTGTAATTGCATAAAAAAAAGAGTTAATCACCATTACATAGTGTATAAATACACATATAAAAATGAGTAAGTGTAAGATAAAAAAGGTAAAATATCCAAAAAAAATAAATTGGTTCAATATAAATATAGAGAATTACTTCTAACTTGGATTTTTTCGAAAACAATATAACCAATTAAAAATAATAATAACCGCTTATGTACGTAGTACCCTAAATCCAAGATTTTTTACGAGGAAATGCATTCTCCCTAATGTGGTTGCTTATATTGATCTATAACTCGTTATTATCCATAATAACCATTTTCATTTCCTTTGCAACGACTTACTTTTTTACTTTAATTTTTGTGTTTAAAAGTTTATTTTCTAAGGTTAAGCCGGTTAAAAAAAATGCTGATTTCCTCAAAAATTCCTTTGGAAAAAGGGGTAATTAAAATTTAAACACACCCTTGGTGTGGGACTATAGGTCTTCTAAGGAGCGGCTACTCGTGCCCTCATAGTCTGTTTTTTTTTTTTTTTTTACAAGGATAATGGTTAAGAAATTAGTATGAGTTAGTTGTTAACAACTAGAATTCTCAGATTGGTGAACATTTCACCCCTTCAAATGAGGTCCGTGACCATTAGATCGTATTTTGGTAGAGTTGATGGCGATAATAGAGCTCGAAGTCCTGACCACCACCTCAACCAAACCCTAAGACTTGGAGGGGTGAACCATTGGGTCTCAGACTCGATTCGCCCTCATAGTCTGTTTAACACAACAATTTTGATAAGACTTGACTACACCCTTGAGGCTTTGTGAGTCAATTCAGCCTTATTAATGATATTGGTTGTTATAATAAAAGAAAACAGTTCTTTCATGTATGCTGAACAGCAAGGATCAAGTGATCATAAAGTTGGACGTGGACCTACGATATTATTTTTTTGGGACCAAGCGAGGACAGATTTCGTCTCGCCATCAAAACCATGGGAAGATTGAAGAGTGTTGCATGCATGTAATCGTAGTTGTTTATTTTTTTTTTAATATTTTAATATTTTAAAAATATATTAAATATTTATTTTAATTAATATTTTATATATTTTTAAAATAATAAAAAAATAAAAACTTAAAATTAAAGCAGTAAAAAAATATTATTAAATGAAGTCCAAAAAAAAGGTAATACCGAAGACGAAGACACAAAAAAGAAAAAAAGGCATTACCTATTTTCAAAAAAAAAAGAAAAAAGAAAAAAGAAAAAAAGGGTATCTTCATGCCACTGTCTCATTCTTTCATTAATTTATCAACATTTAGTTTTATTAAACTAGGCTAGAGACCACAAACGTCAAATAATACAGTTGTAACTACCAGACAGAAAAATTATTATTCTGGGACAAGTTGTCATCTTTTTGTAGCACATGTATTTTTTTTCCTTTTTACTAGGTTAAAAACTCTTGAAACTGAAAATGGCTAAAACTCTTTGTCTTCAGTTTTTTTTCTTTTTTTTCTTTTTTTCTTTTTTAAAGAACGCAAAAATTTTACTAAATCTTTCAGTCTTCCTTAGTTAAAATTAGTCTT
Source organism: Rubroshorea leprosula (assembly GCA_020521535.1). Lineage (NCBI taxonomy): Eukaryota > Viridiplantae > Streptophyta > Magnoliopsida > Malvales > Dipterocarpaceae > Rubroshorea > Rubroshorea leprosula. The sequence goes on from BPVZ01000014.1 coordinate 711,931, forward strand.
GGTCTTTCTTAAGCAAATCCTTTTATTCTTTCGTAGGAGATCGAGGAACTGCAAAAATGATTTCTACTAAGGTTTAAGCGCAACTATTGCCGTGTAGTTCATGTGCCACTTTCATTTTATGTATTTGCAAGTTTGGTTGGTAAAGCTTCTTTATTTTTTAAAAAATATATATATTTATTTATTTCTTTATGAAGACATACAAACTCTAAAGTCTTCATGCCACATTCATACACAGTTAAAAAAAGAAAAAAAAAAAGAAGAAGGAAAGAAAAGTCTTCTTATCACTGTCGCTCTCTAATTTCACTAATTTCACTAATTTATCAATATTTAATTTTATTAATTACACTGGGCCAAAGATCACGAAACATGAACGTCGAATAATAAAGTGGTAACTACCATTTCACCAAAAAATAAAAAAAGTTGTAACTATCAGAAAAAAATTATTTTTGTGGGCAAGGCTTTTATCTTGAAAATTAATTGATATATCCTTTAATTGAACACATTTTTTAACTATTAAAATATAAATTAAATATTAATTTTGATCCTTCAATTTTAAAATTTTATATAATTTTTGTTTCTCAACTTTTTAAAACACTTTTTTGATTCCTCAATTCTTACAAGAGAAAAATCTTCTTATCATTGTCTCTCTCTTTCACTAATTTCTCAATATTTGGTTTTATTAATTACACTAGGCCACATATCACATAACATGAACATCAAATAATAAAGTTGTAATAACTAGAAAAAAAATTATTATTGTGGGCCAAGTTTTTATCTTAAAAAATAATTGATATACCCTTTAATTTAATATGCATTTCAACATTAGAATATAGGTTAAATGTCAGTTTTGATCACTCAACTTTAGGATTTTGCATAGTTTCATTTCTCAAATTTTTAAAGCATTTTTATTATTTCTCAACTCTTTAAAAAAAGACTTTTTTTTACCTTGAACAGAAGTTAAAAGTGTAATTAATACATCTTTTGGTAATTAATTTTTATTGAAAGTATAACTATTGACTTTGGTTTAATCAATTAATTAATTAAAGTTGTCCACTTGTAAATGGTGTTAAAACATATATCAACTTTTATAATTTTTTATGTGAATTAATTATAAAAAATTACATTTATTATATCCTAAATTTGTACCCTTATAATACAAATTAGATAAATCAAAAAAGAAAGAAAGAAAGAAAGAAAAGTCTTCTTATCACTGTCTCTCTCTTTCACTATTTTATCAATATTTGGTTTTATTAATTACACTGGGTAGAGATCGCAAAACATGAACATCAAATAATAAAGTTGTAACTATCAAAAAAAAAAAATATTATTATGGGCCAAGTTTTCATCTTAAAAAATAATTGATACACTTTTTAATTTAACATGCTTTTCGGTCAATAGAATATTCTATTTTATATAGTTTAAAATATTCTATTGACCGAAAAGCATGCTAAAGTAAACTTTAAAGTTTAAAACTATGTAAAACTTTAAAAAAAATGCTTTTTGGTCATATTATATTTTAGGTTAAATGTCAGTTTTGTCCCTCAACTTTAAAGTTTTACATAGTTTTAAATCCTAAACTTTTTAAAGCATTTTTTTATCCCTCAACTCTAAAAAATACACTTTTTTTTTTTTTGTCATTCTATACATTAGTCTGTTGAGTTTGTTCAAATATGCATATTTTTAGTCCCTAAATTTATATTATATTCACATTTTTTATCACTAAATTTAAATCTATATATACAAATAGATTTAATGGACTAATTGACAAAAAAATTAAAAAAGTGCATTTCTTATATTTAAGGAACCGAAATTGACATTTAACCTAAAATATAATATAAATATAGTTGATTCAACTGGTTTTTGTATCTTTTATACATGGTTGTTGTTTCCTCAAAAATTCTAAAGTGGCTTCGCACGTGCGGAATCTAGATGTGGGTGTGTCACTTACTTTTCTGAAAAGCAAAAAAAGAAAAGATTTTTCCAACTACTCTCTTCTTCCACGCAGTCAACCTCCATTAGGATAGTTGGAAGAATGTTGGTTTAAGATTGAGTTCTATGCCCTTCAAACAATTTACAAGAGGGAAGGATACCTTCTTGCAAAATGAGTTGCTAATTTGCCTTAAACAATCTCAAGGCCTTTACCAATATCGTGAATCCAAAGTTAATAAATCCAAAGTTAATAGATCCTCAATGAACCGAATGAAATGCAAATTAGTGTAAACTTGATGTTTATTGCATGAAAGGAAATCAAAGAAGCAATTACACAAACTAATTTGGCTACTTGAATGTTGAAAATAACCTAAATCTATTGGGAATTGTACTAAAATTTGAAATCTATAAGCAAAAGTGAGCAATTGCAGAGAAATTGAAGATCTAAAAATTTGCAAGTTGTGTGCAGGGCTGGCCTACGTTAATTGAAAAGCTTGAAAGCTTTTATATTTCTTGTGAACTGCCTCCTCGCTTCATTCCTAGCTATTCAAATCACAAATAACTCTTCAACTGAACTTCCTCCTTCATTCTAGGGATTCTTGTTTCTTTTAAACTCAAACTGCAACAAACTGGATAACCTTTATCCTCCCAACCAATTTTTTGCAGATATATATCCCTTCAATAGATCTTATCTCACTTTATTCATTAACATGTGGCATCACTAAAAATGTAATTTATGGTGTAAACAATGCACCCTAACACTTGATTTTATGAAAATAAATTCAAGTGTTTGTAATTAAATAAATTACATGCAAACTCCAACTCTTATGCCACATGTCAGATTTCAACCACCAAAATGCACATGTTAAACAACTCTAAGGTCTGAAAGAAGAGATTTCAAACCTTGAGGCCAAGCTTTCAGAACCAAACAAATAGATTCCCCTTGTGGAGCAGACAAAAAAGAGCTTGACAAAATAGTACAGCAAACTTCTTGCAAATATGGAGGTAGACTTAAATGCAGTTTCCAAAATGAAAGATCAGCTTTCCTTTCTCACAGCCTTTGTTGCATATTTGATCTACAGCAGGTTGAAATCTAACACAATCATAATCTAACTGCTATGATTACTCATGACCAAATCTGGCTAACTTACAAATTCAAATCAGCACTTTTATTGAAACTCAAAAAATGCTAAATAGGAAAGAGAAAGAACTGTACAATTCCACCCAAATCTAACTCAACTAGAATTCAAAGTATCCAGATTTACCTCCTTCAACAGATCTTGTAATTTTGCTTTCAGATCGTCAAGTTTGGCTGGAGCCAGATCTAACTCCTCCAGAGTAACCTTATTCGTTAGATCTTCCTTTTCACCTTTGTGGACAACCTTAGATCTGTCCACACTGATTCGCTTTTCTACCAGATAGGCCGCTAATTTCCTTTTGATTTCTTCCACAGCCTTTTTCTTTTAGCGACTAATTTGTTGTCTCTTCATGGAATCTCTTCAATTTTTGGTTCCTCCTCAGGCTAAAAAGAACAATTACTGTAGGGTGAAGGAGTTCATCACAAATTTCCTTCATTATGCGTCTAGTAAGTGTTGATCTAGTAGTAGCAATAATTCCTATTAGTCTGCCATTACGGTCCATCCCAAAGAAATGAATGGTCCCAATTTCTTCATCATAGTAACAAGCCTCCATTACGTTAGTGTTAGCTACAAAAGGTTTATCATCAACTTTCACAACCTCGGTTCTGCAACCATTCCAGAATATTAATTTCTCCCAAGTAATGCATTATAAGTGGCTCTAGTGTTAAACATAAAAAATGCACACATGAGAGTTTTATCTCCCATAATGAGCTCTATTGGCAGAATTCTCCTTAAGCAATTTACTCCTCTAGTGAAGTTGTTGATGGTCACTTTTGTCTCCATCAAATCTTTCAAAGATTTGCCAATTTTGTGTAACATGCAAGTTGGCAACATGTTGAGAGCAGCACCATTGTCCACCAAAACTCAATTAACTGGCATATCATCCATGTGAGCATGAATGTATAATGGCCTTATATGTCTGGTCATCCTCTCTTTTGGCTTCTCAAAAATAATTTTGTCTATTAAAATCTCATCTTCATCCTCCTTTTTTGGGATCTCGATAGTTCCTTCCTCAACCTAATTCGTTTGTTGATAATCTGTAGATTCTAGTTCTCCTTTAGCTTCGAAGACTAGAGGAAGGGTAAGCACCAAATAAGACAAATTTATAGAAAGCTCACCAAAATGGATGGGTTGCTTCTTTGCTGAATTTTCTACTTTTTCTACCACCTTGAATGTTGCTCTCAAGCCAATTTCCTCACCTCCACAATTAGAACTTGGGGAAAAGTTGGACTTTTAGTCTATTTTTCATCTTCTTGTGATGTCTGACTCCATGCCTCGCTTTTGCCTTTTGGGACCCATATTGATTTCATTCTCACTAGGAGCAGCTAAGCCAAAGCTGCCATACCCCCCGAGTTCTCCATCTGTTGCCAACGCCTATCTTCTACTTTCTTGCATTATAAGTGCCACCTCAACGTTCTAGGATTCTGAGCCTTCAAGAGGTTTGGATGAACCACACGCTCCCATTTTTGGCTAGGAGATCTTAGCGGTGGTTTCACCATCCTAGGCTGCTTTGCATAGCCAAATTTCACAACACTCCAATTTGGACCAGTTTTCTGTTGCTTCATATCATGCCCTTCGTGCCTTCTTCTTCTTAGAGGATCTAATCTAGCCTAATCTTTTCAAGTTATGGCCTCCTTAATGACCCATCTCAAGTCATCAGTTGTAAGTTTACACTTGGAATATGATCGATTTTTGTCTTTGATAAGGCTTTAAAGATCTGCCACGTTCACTCCAACGGACAAGTTAGGGAATGGGTCTACATCAACTCCCATTGTTTTCTTTGCCTTTTCTAAGAATCGCAAAATCCCTCTATCGATCTTTTCTTGCAACTATTGTTGATTTTTCAAATCTACCACACGTGGTGCAACCTCTACTAGTTCTAACTTCATTGGCCCATCAATTGCTGATTGATTTTGTGGAGGTAGATATGGCTGATTGACTTACCCCCCGAGTGTTGAAGCCAGAGGATTCTGGATCTACCTATAAGGATTTACTACCTAAACTGGCAGTGGTACTTTTGGTCTAAGTTGACGCACCTGTTCAACCACCTGATCTGAAATAGCCTACAATGTTCTGTGGCTTTCATCTTTAGTTTCTTGCATTACTTTAGTGCTTTCCTCAAAAACCCGTCTCAGTTTAACCATATATTGCCTTATCACCTTTACATGATGTCTAGAAGATTCTGCCTGACTCTCGACGAGTTTCTGCATAACCCAGGTCTACTTTTTGCATGTTAACTCCAGACATTGAATCAAACTTCTAATCACATTATTTGATTCAGCAAAGTCACCCCCAGATCTGCCTCTTTCTCCTTGAAAGTAATGGGAACATTTTCTCTCTTAGAGTGGAGTGGGTTGTCATCTACTTGTTCAACTTGTGGTGGCATAGCAACACCTCTTTTTAGATATAGAAAAAGTGGATCTAGAAACTATGAGTGAGACATGATGGGGTACCACTGAGTGCGCCACAAAAAGATTGTTTCCTCAAAAATCCTCAAGTAGCTTTACACATGCGAAATCTGGATACAAGCATATCACTTACTTTTGCGAAAGGCAAGAAAAGAAAGGATTTTCCCAACAACCATCTTCTTCCACACAATCGACCTCAATTAGGATGGCTAGAAGAATGTTGGTTTAAGATTGAGTTCTGTGCCCTTAAGATGATTTGCAAGAGGGAAGGATGCCTTCCTGCAAAATGGGTTGTTAATCTACCTTAAACAATCTCAAGGATTTTACTAATACCGTGATTCTCAATCAACAGAATGAAATGCAAATTAGAGGAAACTTGATGTTTATTGCATGAAAGGAAATCAAAGAGGCAATTACACAAACTAATTTGGCTACTTGAATGTTGCAAATAACCTAAATCTATTGGGAATTGTACTGAAATTCGAAATCTATAAGCAAAAGTGAGCAATTGCAAAGAAATTGAAAATCCGAAAATTTGCAGGTTGTGTGTAGGGCTGATCGTGTGTCAATTGAAAAGCCTGAAAGCTTTTATATTTCCTATGAACTACCTCCCCACTTCATTGTTGGCTGTTCAGATCACGGATAACTCCTCAACCGAACTTCCTCCTAGATTCTAGAGATTCCTATTTCTTTTAAAGTCAAACCGCAACAAACTATAACTTTTATCCTCCCAACCAATTTTTTGAAAATATACATTCCTTCAGTAGATCTAATCTCACCTTATCCGTTAATATGTAGCATTACTAAAAATATAATTTATGGTGTAAACAGTTGCTTATTTAAATTTGTCTATTTTTAATTTTAAACTAAAAAATAATAATTTTTTTAATAAATATATTGTGTAGTGTGTGAAATCAAAGAATATACCATTAGTGTCCTATCAGTGCCCTTTCATCTTTTTTATGGTACTTGTTTTTTCTTTTTACTTAATTAAAAAAATTTGAAAGTGAATATCAGTTAAAGTCCTTTGTCTTCACTTTTTTTTTTTTTTTTATAATGAATGCATAAATTTTATTAAATCTTTCAATCTTTCTTAATTAAAAGTAGTTTTGGTGCCTTTATTTTTTTCTTAGTTAAGGGACTAGACACTTATGTTTATTCGTCTAACGTATATTATGACTTTGCTATATCTTGCTGCGCTAATTATTTTAAGTTTGTGCAGTCTTAATTTTTGATGTATACAGGTTTTTTAATTATGACAAAAAGGGGGAGAAGTGTTATATGGAAATGTACATCTCATGAAAGGGCCATGAATTAAGGGGGAGACTCTCTAAACCTCTCTCTTTAATATCTTGTTACTTATCATAATTGATTTTACTTGGTTGGATTATATGATTGAGGGCGAGATATGCTTTTCAAATTGTTTTGATTCAAAGGGATATTTTTGAAAATTCTGCACATTCACACCATAATTTTGTCATCATCAAAAAAAGAGAATGTTATTCCTAATATTTGATGATTACCCAAATCAAGTGTAAATTGAATATTCAATTTAAATAAAACCTGCACATGACTTTCAAATAAAAAAAAGGTCTTCAAATTTAATAATTACGGATTTTTAAGGTTTTCACACTCATATTTGGAAACAAGTTCACGGACTAAGTTACAAATTCCATTTTAAGAATATAGACCACATCTAGAATTTCTTTAATTAGGTTTCCATGTTTGAATATTACACCCAATGGTATTATCAAAGTCTGCAAGATTTAAGCCTTCATGGTTAAAGACAGATTTCTTTATATGAAGATTTACCAAATCAAATATTCCAATCTGTCATATAGTTCCAAAACTTAATTTGTAAGTTCCAAAACATCCTTTTAACTTTCCCATGAATGCAGGGAGTTTCAAAATAAATTAGTGAAGTTTCAAAACACTAGACAAAATCCTGAAATAAAAGCAAATCAAGGATTTTCCATTCCAGGCTATAACGACTAATTTAACTTGGATTTAAACGTGAAGGTATAAGGAACTTTGCTTGGATTTAAACGTGAAGGTATAAGGAACTTTGCAGTAGGTGACAACAATTGAGTGTAACCAGAGTGCAAACTCGAGAAAGAAAGTTTAATTCTTCAAGCTTAGTTCTCAGTGCTTCATTTTTATTATTTGATCATGTAAATGATCAACAGTATTTGTTACTTTTTCAATAGTGAGAAGGTGTTTGGGGGAATTCTT
>BPVZ01000014.1:738156-751917 GCA_020521535.1 Rubroshorea leprosula
GTGTGCACACATCATTTTCCTAGATTTCTCATTTAATGAAGTGCCTAATCTAAAGAATGCATTTATCCATCTTACCTCTTTCAAGAGAGGTGAAAGTGCTCCTTGGCCATTTTCTAGGCTTCTAATTCATCTTCCCCAGCTTGAAAATTGTGGTTAAATCATTGCTTTGACTAGAAGGTATACATTTACATTTTCTTATGGCCATTTTCTAGGCTTCTAATCCATCTTCCCCAACTTGAAAATTTGTGGTTAAACTATTGCTTTGACTAGAAGGTATACATTAACATTTTCTTATATCTCTTTTTTACAAGTGACAAATTCTAACTTGATCTTAATTTTTGATGCTTTAGATTGAGAACACTCCTGATAGATTACCAGATTTTGGTAATCTTAAACTTTTGTCAATTCTAAGTGCTTTCATGCCCTACCTCAACCTCTTATGGATAGCAAACATTCTCAATGCATGTCCAACAATGCATATGTTGGAATTGCATGTAAGATTTTCTTTTTCATTGCAATTTTTGTCATCTTTAACCATTTTTAATAGATTAACACCTTAGAAGTTGCACTTTCTTCAAGAAGAAATAGAAGAAAGTCTAAGAAACTAATAAAAGAATTATCATGTGAAGCTCACAATCCTGCATATGATATTGCAAATATCAAGTAATTGTTGATTTCAACATGTTTAATTGGTATACTGTGATATGTATCAAAGTATTAATGTTGCAAGGGATAAGGCATAAATTTCATTGCATTTTCTAAGAGCATAATTCATATACATGTTTGAAAGTATGCCTAAAGTTGTTATGATTGAAGAATTGATTTCAAACTTAGGATTTTGCATTCTTGACTGCAATGATTTTGTTCAAATGCACTACATACTTCAGCTAAATAATGCTGATTATATTGGCCAAGTTAGAGAAATAAGGCAGTCCTCTAGCTGCCCCAATGATCATCTTAAGGAAGTTCTGATAACTAGCATGCATGGTTATATGAGTGAAAAGACTACTGCTTATCCACTAAATAATTGTTAGGAAAATATGAAATAGCAGAAGAATAAAAGAATTGTTTTGAGGCATGATCTCACTTTCTTTAAAAATTTAAAATCCTTCAGGATACCACAGAATTTAAAACTCTCTCAAAATTAGATGTAAAACTCTGACTTTGCATAAGAATTTACAATGCCTGGAAAGTCACTATTTGAAAGGATGTATCCCTCAAAAAAGACACTATTTCATAGAGGTACCTTTTGACTGCCATAGTCATGTCTAATTTTCAGATATGTCTTTCCAAATTATAATTTAATAAAATAAAATAAAAAATCTAAAAATAATAAAAAATTAGAGATGTTCTAGCAGTCATGCCCCAAGTGCCCATCTTTTGACTATATATAAAGAGTCAAGACCCAATTTCCTTTGGGTTTCACTTTACTTAATTATTTGTTGATAAAGAATAGGCATTTATAAATTCCTTTAAGTTCCCATACTTTCTTGATATGAGATCTCAAACATTTACAAACTATTCAACAATAATGCTATGACACTAGAAAAGATGGTGATTGACCCATGCAGTAGATATTACAGTTGGTGTGGCAAATAAAAGTTTTAGCAGCCTATGCGAGATGAATTGGAACCAGAAGATAGAGGATTTCTAATCATCTTAGAGTTGAAGTTCATCCACAGGTGCAACTGTTGATTCTATGACTATGTATTGGCAATACTATGTTGATGATTTGCTAACTCCTCAAAACTTGGCATGAAAAATCCAAATTTCTAGTGATGTGATGATAAATAGAAGTTTTACAATGAAAATCCAACTCTTGATAATTTTGAGACAATGGTGCAAGCAAAAAAAATAAAATAAAACAAGCGTGTTTCTATTGTAAGTATAGAATGAAAGAAAGGCATTGAAACAAGCCTTTATGATAGGAAACTTCATGCATGAAATGCAAATGTACATAAGGTTACATTCCAAGTTTCATCCTTGTCTTTCTAAACTATGCCAGCTGCCTGCCATTGTTCCCCTAAGCACTTCAGTAGGGTAGTTTTCCCTTGTTAATAGTCATTTAAGAACCCCAGTGAAGTGGTTATGGGAACTCTAGTGCACAGCTGACCATTTCTCTTTCTTGGTGCTCAGGAATACAAAGCAAACCACACCTATTTACGTTAAAATTACAATTTAGTCCTTCAACTTTCAAATTTATATTGAATTTGTCCTTAAATTTAAAAAAATATGAAAAATATCTTTAAACTTTAATTTTTAGTACCAATTTTGTTCTTCCATTAACTAAAGTTGCAGGTGGCATGTTAAATTGCCAAAAAATTGCACTTTTTTTTTTCGAAAAATAATGAAGTGGAAGAAAAAACAACTAAATAATCACTGTTAATATGCAGAACCTAGCATTCAAAATCTAATATTTATTTTGAAAGAAATAATGAAACACCATACTACAAATTTGTAACAAATCCAGGCAGCAACAATCTTTAACAAAGCTCTCACAACTCATAAGCTTAAAGAAACCCAACAAAACAAACCTAAAGATAACATAACAATATGGTACAATACAATACGGAACTTACAAGCTTAAAGAAACCCAACAAAACAAACCTTAAAAAGCAAGGTACAATCCAATACGGTAATTACAGAAAACAAAATGGAGCACACCCTTTTTACTGGTCTATTAGCACTTGCATTTCTCACACATTTTGGTCATACCATTTGATCTTGAGTCTTCTGCACTTTGAAATTTCAAGACCAAGGGAAGATTGTAAATGCAGTTTGTAGCACTGTAAGTAGAAGCAACAAAGCCGCAGCAAGAAAGGAGATTAAAGCCCACGGAGTGTTGAAATACTTGTGCCTTAAGTATGCCATCCATGAATTCCAAGGTGATTTGTAATGCTTGTTGACGTCCTTAAATAACTGAGCATAAAAGAAAGACTCTCTGGAGAAATTAGTATGATCCCCGAGCCTGTTGAACAATCCCGCAACCAATTCATCATTGCCTAGCATATTATCAATTATCTCACTCTTACAAAGTAACTCAACATCCTTCCCTGAGTTGATTAGGGAATCCATGAGCAAAATATAATCAGTTAAGAATGCATGTTTCGTATTGTCAAACTGTTCACAGGCAATGAGGTTACGATACATACTGTCCGTCTGATCGTCAATAATTACCTTTGGCATTTCTAGTATCCCGTTTTTGAACTTGATATCAAATAAGCTCCTTTTCTCATTCCTTTTGTTCTCAACCTTTTTGAACTTGAAATCAAATAAGCTCCATTTCTCATTCTTTTTCTTCTCAGTCGCTTTGAACTCAATTCCTGCCTCTCTTAGTTCTGTAGCAGAACGTATGAAAGGCCATTCCCCATCCTTTGGCTGCACCTTGTTGTATTCATCCATTGCTGTGTCTGAGGGACACCAATTAACGTGTAATAAGTGCACTATATGCTTGATGTTTTTTATCGAATTGTCATCATAAGTTGTGTCAACCTTGAGCCCTGGCAACCATGTTTCAAATCTTGCAAGGATCCAACGGACTAGTAATCCTTTTGGATCTGTAACACACACCATGTTGAAGAAGTTCCTTTGGAAGTGGAAAATTATATCCAATAACTTGCACAGTACAAAAAAGGGAAGTTGATTCTCAACTAGAGCCAAATCATGCAAAATGCTTGAAGAGATCAGAGACCCGTAGGAGAAAACTTCTGGCAAGTTTCTCATAAAAAACAGAATAATAAAACATCCATCAAGGACCATCATTTCTGCAAATTCTTTGTTGGAAATATCTAAAGGTTCTGTATAACATTTACGAGCTTCTTCCACCATTTTTTCTGTTTCAAATATATATTTTTCAACACTTTGTTCTGACCAGTCAAGAAGCCTATTTAAAGATTGCACCTTTAGTCCTTCCATTTCCTTCAAGTGATCTTTACCATGATGGTATGGACCGATGGAAATGACATAAGGTTCATAGGCTTTTTCATTTACCTTGCGTAGTTGGTGAGGCACTTTGAGGATTTTCTTCTCTGGCATTGTCCATGGCAAAGTTAGCTTCTGCTTTAAGCTTGTGCGGTCGTTTTGTATAGCAATTGATACATGGCAACTTGTTTCAGCTTTAGCTAACTGAGAAACTTCCACCATCTGCTGAAGAAAGAAAGGGATAGATCCATCCTTAATTTCTTAATGGAGTATCCCTTATATTACTAATTAACAAAATTATCTCCTTACCTTTATTTTTTCAAATTATTATGACTTTTTAGTAATTACCAAATGTAATAATATTGTTTTATAATTAAAATTAATTTTTAATTAACGAATATAAAAGTCATTTTAAATGCATTAATTTATTATAAACAGATATTTGACTTTCGTATCAATTAATTTTTTTAGATAAATATAATTAAGCAATTCATCAAATTTTCATTAATTCATTTCATATTTGCATCTATAACTATTACTATTGTATATCTTTCTAATCTCAGTTTGTCTCCTCTCTCTTGAATACCTATATTAGAAAGTTTTAAGTCAAAACATAAAAGATAGAGATCATTAGTATTATTGTCTTGATACTTTTCATTTATTTATACTTCACGTCTCATTAATTTTTCTTATAAGATCATCTCTTAACTTGTTTTTACATATTTTATCATTATATTTATTTATCAACCTATATTTTCCTTTATCTTGTCTCTATGTTAATAATTTGTTTTTGAATTCTTTCTTATCTTGTCCTCCCACTTAATTATTCTTTTTTAGTGACTTCTAGTACTTCTATCTATCATTATGTATTTTTATTTTTATTTTCTCTCTACTTTATCTATATTGAACATGTTTTTAATAAAAAAAAAAATAAGGCTCTTTGGGTATTTATTTGAAATTTTAGAAAGATTTTAAAAGGCTCATTAAATATTTATTTGGAATTTATTGAAGATTTTAATAAACTTTATAATATAGTAAGATTATGTAGAGAATAAATTAATTTAATAAAGAATTATATGCATGATACTCATTAAGAAATTTGAAAAGGTATTTATTTAATTTAATCTGGTTTTAACCCCCTAATAGATTTTTTTAAGAGGTCCATTATGTATTTATTTGAGATTTTAGAGGGTTTTAAAAGACCCATTAGATATTTATTTGATATTTATTTGAAATTTTATAAAAATTTTAAAAGACTCATTAGATATTTATTTAGGATTTATTAAAAATTTTAACTATTTTTATAATATAGTAAGATGATATGAAGAATCAATTCAATAAGAAATTATATTTTTGTATTCATAAAAAATTTGAAAAGGTATTAATTTAATTTAATTGGACTTTAACACCTTAATGGATTTTTGAAAGAGATTTATTGAATATTTTTTAAGATTTTAAAGAAAATTTAAAAAATCTATTGAGTTTTTATCCTATATTATTTGAGATTTATTGAAAATTTTAATAATTTTTATAATATTATAAAAAAGATTAATTAATTTGTTCTGTCCATTAAAAAATTATATAAACAGTTAGAAAATCAGTGTACAAATGACAAAAGATTCATAGGCCTTTCTATTAACCTCAAGTAGTTGGCGAGGCATTCTGAGGATTTTCTGGTCCTTAATTGCTTGTGCGGTCGTTTTGTATAGCAATTGGTACATCACTACTTGCTTCAATTTCAGCTGAGTGAGAACCTTCCGCCATCCCCTGAAGAAAGAAAGATATAGATTTAATCTCAATTAATTTCTTAATGGAATATCCCGTATGCTACTGATTAATAAAATGATCTCTTTGCTGTTCTTAAAAAACTGATCTCTTTGTTGTTCAATTTCAGCTTTGTCGATTAAAAATTTATATAAACAGTTAGAAAATCATTGTAGAAATGACAAAAGGTTCATAGGCCTTTTTATTAACCTCAAGTAGTTGGCGAGGCACTCTGAGGATTTTCTGGTCCTTGCTTGTGCGGTCGTTTTGTATAGCATTTGATACATCACTACTTGCTTCAATTTCAGCTGAGTGAGAACCTTCCGCCATCGCCTGAAGAAAGAAAGATACAGGTTTAACCTCAATTAATTTCTTAATGGAATACCCCGTATACTACTGGTTAATAAAGTGATCTCTTTGCTGTTCTTAAAAAAAAATTAATTAATTTGCTTCGTCGATAGTTAAGAAACTATGCAAACATTTGAGGATTGTATGGTAGAGACAACAATTGAAGTATTTGTTTAAGGAATATTACAGAAGCTTACCTGTTGGAAGTTCGAAACCTGTGCTCAAAATCAGAGAGAATCTATGAAGAGCTCTGCGGCAAACATGCTCGGAGAGACTGGAGTATAATCTCCTATATATAGGGCCAGAGATTGTTATTTTTTTATTTTTTATTTTTCACAAAATAATAATAGATTTATTGATAAAAAAATATTATTCATCAAATAACTATGATAGGTCTCATATTGGTAAAGAAAATTAAAGATTAGTAGAAGACTGCAATCTCTAAATAAACCCACATGGGGCTTTAAAGCTATCCTTACAGTAGATAGTAATATATATAAGAGAAAAGGAAAAATCATGACGTTTTAATATTTTTAATGTCAAGATGTTCAATTATAATCATTAAATATATAAAATATAATATAAACATTAATTTTTAATGTCAAAACCATCTAATTTTTCCCATTTCCTCATAGATAAATAGATAAATTGTCTTTAACTTCTTAATTTAAATAATTTTCCTATAGATAAATAGATAATTTATCCTTAAATTCTTAATTTAAAAATATAAAAAGGATAGTTATTTTAGAATAAAAGGAGTAATAATTGGAAACTTAAATTTCTATGTTAGAAACTAATTTAATTTCATTTTTATCTAGAGTTGTATAATTACAGTGAATAACTTTTTATCCCTTAACCCACCTTAGTAATATGTCATATTTTTCAAACTCAAAATTTTTTATTTTCACAAAAAAATAATTATTATTGAATTAGCTAAATTGTTGGTAACTTTAAATTAAAATTTTGAGATGAGTAGAAAGGGGTTAGAAAATGAAGTATGGTTTTTTTTTATTACAAACTTCAGGCTTTTTTGTTAGACATCAATTTTACTACAACAGTTTTTTTTTAAAACAAATGATTAAGAAAATATTATACAAAGAGGTGGTGATTTTTATAATGAAATTTTGTTAAAGTTTTATTAAGATGGTTAACATTTTCATGTTTAGTAAAAAGTTAATAATGAAAAAGTTGAAAGAAATGATGCCAGGTGTATCCTAGAATGAAAATTGAGAAAAATGTTTTTAATTTTAAAATATATATAAAAAAAGTTTACCTAAGATATTAAAAACTTAAAATATAAACTTTACCATTCATTTATTATGTTGTGAGAGATAAAAATACTAAACTACCCCCAATAGGAAGAGGACTTTCCAAATACCAAACGCTCCCTCTCATGCAAGAATCAGCCATATATTAAAAAATAAAAATAAAAAGTAATGGGAAAATTGCTTAATAATGTGGTCATTAAATTTTTAATTAATTTCTTATTCCTTGAATACTTATTTTTAAGTCTTTAATAGATAAAAGCACTCTAATTAAATCTATCGTAAGTATATTAAAAATTTTTAAAATACCAATAATATCATTTTTGTGTAATAATTAAAATATTAATTATATTAATTATATAATTACTAAAATTTTAAAAAATACAATAAAAACTCTCTCTTGTTTCTCTCACTTCCTTATTCATCACTACCGGTGGGCCTAATTCAATAAATTCCAAATTACTAGATGTTCTAAATATTTTTTTTATTAATTCAAGTAAAAATTTATTTGAAATGATTCAGATTAAGGATTTAAATATTTGGACAACTAAATGAGCCCTCTTAACTTTCTCAATTCCAAAAATAATTCACTTTTGTTTTTTCACAAATTAAGAAACTTTAAATAATTTATTATTTTCTTTATTACCTTTAGTAAAGAAATGAGGATGAATAAAAGCTTTTAGTTAAATAATTCATGTTTTTCCATTTATTTCCCATGTTGATTGTTGTTGTTTTCATTT
Source organism: Rubroshorea leprosula (assembly GCA_020521535.1). Lineage (NCBI taxonomy): Eukaryota > Viridiplantae > Streptophyta > Magnoliopsida > Malvales > Dipterocarpaceae > Rubroshorea > Rubroshorea leprosula. The sequence continues at coordinate 746,195 of BPVZ01000014.1, forward strand.
TTAAAATTACAATAGTTATAATATAAGATTTTAATTATTACACACAAAAAAAGTTACAATGGACATCTTATAAAATCTTGATACATTTATAATAAATTTAAATAAAGTATTTTTGGTTGAGTAAGAAATAAAATTGTTTTTTCATAGAATAAGAATTGAAAGTTTGATGGAGCCACTATTAAGTAATCTTCCCAAAAGCATTTCCCTTAAGCCTCGCAATTTGGTTTAACTTTCAAAACAACTTTTAAGGTGCGTCCGGCGAATTTAAGGTTGAAAATAATTAGAATTGCACTACTAGAATAAAAGTATTGTATCATAAGAAAAAAAAAAAGAGAATAAAAGTATTCTAAGTAGACTCAATTTTATAAATGAGAAAAGTGAAAATTAATTAGGATAACTTTGATGAGAATTTTTGTGAAATTACTTAAATATTTTTAATAATTTTTTGTGTGTTGATTTAATAAAAATATTTTAATTTTTCTTTGAAACTATTCCAAAATTTTTGTTAATAATATTCCTTCCAAACTATTTCAAAATTTCAATGAATCAATCACCATCAAATATTCATCCTTGAGTCCTTTACGCACTTCATATTGAAAAAAAATCTCTTTATCATAATCTTTCAAGGATGCCATTTCTTCCTACGAGAATGTTTTGTTTCTTTTATGGTTGCTTTATTTCTCTCTACAATTGAATTCAGAATTCATTGTGGCTAAATGAGAATTTCCATACTAAAAGTTCATAACAAAAAGTTTGAACCCAATTTATCAAGGGAAATAACCTCTAATTTTGTGACAAGTGTAAAATAGCATATAAACCAAAAAATTTGTTATAACAAATATAAATATTGAAATTAAAAAATAGAAATAAAAAAAACAAAATTTTACCTCAAAATCTTATTTCAAAACTTTACTTCAGCTTGGATTTTTACCTCAATTGATCCATTCCCTCAAATGAGATCTTAGAGACAATTTGTGCTGATTATGTGTGTTTGTCAAATAAAAAGGGAAACAGGTGGAAGAAGCATGAAATAGAGAAATAAAGTGTAATGCTTCAAATCTTATGTTAGGATGTAAGTGTGATTGGTATATATAAATGTGAAAACTAACTATTATTAACAACTTAAACTTGAGCTTTTTAGAGTCTTTGGACGTTGGCCCAATTGTTTCAATAAATATTAGAGCAATTACTTCTCACAAGTGTGGTTCCATGCTAACCATCATATATGACCAATAATGGTTGTGTGAACCTCGTATCACTTGAAATTAATCGTATACTTGTAGCCAAATGAGCTTTATTTTGATTATGATTTGATTTGATGATAAGTTGGAGTGATTGTAATACTCCAAATCCTACATCAGAATGAAATTGTGATTGTGATTCATATATAACTATAAAAACCAACTATTACTTACACCTTGCATGTGCTTTTGAGGGCTCGAAGACTAATAAACAAAAAATTATTAAATTAGTGGTAAATTTTGGCTTAAATTGTTTCATAGAGAGAGAATGAGATCATGAATAGCTCTGATTCTTCTTCTTTCATATCGTTTTCGTATAGCAAGCCATATACGAATAGGCTAAAAGAATGGAAAGAGTTACAAGAAAATGTAAGTTATATTCACTTAATCAGCCATTAAGAGACTAAGTGAGGGGTTACATGGTAGAAATTTATTATCATTATAATTCTACCAAAAAAAGAAACTGATCACCACTAGATAGTGTGTTGATGCAGAAAAAGTGAAACATTCACGAAATAAACTTGTTCAAAATAAATATAAAAACTTATTTCCTACCTTGACTTTTTGAAAACATGATAACCAATTAAAGAAAATAATAACCGCTTATACAGTAGCTAGATCCATGATTTTTTTTCAAGGAAATTGCATTCTCCAAAATATGGTTGCTTATATTGATCTATAACTGGTTATTATCCATATATAATAACCATTTTCATTTCTTTTGCAATCACTTATTTTACGTCTTGATTTTTGTGTTTAAAAGCTTATTTTCTAAAGTTAAGCCGGTTTAAGAAAAAGAGTTGATTTCCTCATGAATGTCTTTCGAAGAAGGGGTAATTAAACACACCCTTCGTGTGGATTATAGTTGGCAAAATCCCAAATCAACCCTTAAAAAATATCAACAGGGACAGACTCACCCCTCACAAAAATGAAGGGATAAATTGCCCCTCCAAATTATAAATCAAGACAAATCACCTCTTTTTAACAAAAAAAACATCATAATTATGTTTACCACGTCAGTTTTTTTTAATAGAAAATGTTAAAAAATGGATAATTTATCTTGATTTATGATTTATAAGGGCAGTTTGTCCTTTCATTTTTGTGAGGGATGGATTCATTCCTACCAATATTTTTTAAGGGTTGATTTGGGAGTTCTGCTATTATAGTTTATGATGTGTTTGGAATTGTAATTGGAGATTTTTTTTATAGTTGTATAATACTTTTAGATAAATATATATGTAATTGATAATTTTTTTGAATTATTTTTTTTTAAATTGTAAAAAGTCATAGCAAATATACAATAATTTTATATATAAAATCAAAAACTTAATTTTTTGAGTTTTTGAGTGTGATTTTTATGGACAATGCTTAATATTTAATAGAATTATAAAATTATTCATTAAAACTCAATCTCGTTTAATTTAATTACACCATAATTTATAATATTTTATTTAAACTTAATATCTCATTTATTTGAAGATTTTATAAAAAAAATTTAAAAACTAATTCCCTTTTTATGAGTTACTATCACACGATACTTAAAACAACATACATCATAAAAAAACCTAAAAAACCTAAATTATAAAGTAGTAAATGTTGCTTATTTTAATAATTATACATCATACAATATTTTTTAAAATTTTAATTAATAATTAATAAAATTTGTTATATGTCATTTATATTTCTTTTAAGGAATAAGTAACTAAATATTAAAATAATTTTTAATTACATTACAATATAACACAATTTAATATAATCATAATTATAGTCACAGTACCTTATAATAATCCTAAATGCATTTTTTATCTATTTAAGTCAACAATTTTGATAAGACTTGATTACCCTTGAGTCTCTGTGAGCCAATTCAGCCTTATTAATGATATGGGTCGTTATAATAAAAGAAAATAGTTCTTTCATATATACTGAACAGTAAGGATCAAGTGATCATAAAGCTGGAAGTGGACCTAGGATATTATTTTCGGAATCAAGCGAGGATAGATTTCGCCATCAAAACCATGTCATGTGAAGACTTGAGGACTAGGAGTAGGGTAGTACCGAAGACAAAGACCTTTTTTAGTTCTTTAGCTTAGCCAGGTTTAGGAACAGTGGTTGGGTTGGGATTGGTAGAAATACGGATCTAGGATCAAGAGAGGATAGTTTCGCCATCAAAACTATGCCATGTCACATCCATACATCATTAACCAAAAAAAAAAAAAAAGGGGTAGTCTTCATATCTAGGTGTGAGCCAAAAAATTTGCAAACAAAAGAAAATTTAAAACCAATGAAACTACAACCAACGAGTTAAGTTTAATTGTATTTTGAGTTTGTTTAACTAAAAATCAAGCTAAATCAATTTTAAACAACTTAAATTTTGGTTACTAAGTTTAAAAATTAAAAAAATTGATGCCTAGAGTGAGTGGATATAACAAAAAAATTTTACCCCTCTAATAAAAAAAGGTAGGGATAAATCCACATCTCAAAAAATATATATATATAAAGATAAATTACTCTTTTAAATTATTAATCAAAACAAATAATCATTTTTTAATTTTATCCTTAAAATTTTAACAAAAAAATATTTTACAATTCAAATAGTTTTGAATTATAAAACATCATTTGATAGAAAAAGAATCCTTAATATTAAAGACCCTCCTCCCCCATTAGAGAATTCATGTTTTATAATATAAAATAATTTAAATTGTAAAACCAAATACGTAAAATTTAATTTATTTCATACCATTTTAATCTATTTTTAAATCATTGTTTCATTTTACCTACTTAAAAATATTTTTTGCCTTTGCTACAAAACAACCTGATTGCTGCACGTAACATGTATTCTTCTATCATTGGTCCATGTTAAAAGTCAAGTTATTTAAATGTAAAATCATTAACACGTGGACCAATTATGTTGCGAGTGTCGAAGAACAGTGCAAAAAAGGACTATTGCTACATTTTTCCTTCATTGTTAATTTAAATTATTTTAAAAATATAAATAAAGTGTTTCTTTGCTGAAACTTTTAAAAATTAAGCGGAAAACATCCATAAATTACTTAAATTTTAGTTAGTATAATTATAATTTTAAATTTTAGCTTTTAAAATTTAAACAATTAAATTAACAACTAAAAACTAAAATTAAAAATTAAAATTATGAATTTATTGAATATAAAATTTTAAAACAAATATGTAAAACTTCAAAATTAATTAATTTATAAAATTTATTAATTTTATTTTAAAGTTTCTAAATTTTTGAAAACCAAAACCAAAACTCAAAATTACAATCATACCAACAGAGTCTTTCTTAATTTCGTTAAACTCCCTTAAAAAAAAACTAAAATAACTTAATTTTAAAATAACAATGAGATTGTTTTGGTCCTTTTTACTTTAATTTTTAGGGGTTTTTCCTTTTAAGTTTTTAAAATTTCAAACAATAATCACTAATTTCTCTAAATATATTACTTTATTTTTTGTAAATTTACAATTGTAAAGCATGTACAGTTTTATTAAATAGTTACCAGACATTAATAGTTTTTATACGAGAATACAATATAATATAAAAATGTTTGTCAATTAAAATTTTAAAAAATTAAAAAAAATATTTATAAAATTACATAATTTTAGTAAAGTAATACTGAAAAAAAAAAAACAAAGGGATTAATATTAATTAGATGCCTTCTTCTGACTATTTATGACCACATGACTTGAAACATTAATTGGCTAATCAAAAGTTACCCAATGATCAATCAAAATGCCGAGAAAAAAAAAAAGAAAAAGAAAGAAAGGAAAATAGTGAAGAAATTGGAGCCACTGGATCAATGGCATCTCTTAATCATGGCTAATTGCTTCCGTTGGGAAATTAGTGGGGAATCATTTGGAATGTGAATGTGACACGGCAGAATAAAATCCATGTTCAAGTTGCGTTGTTTGTGTACCGACAATGTTCGTTGATTTTAGGCAAATCATATTCCCAATTCTCAAGAACTTTCATGAAAGGAGCAGTCAAGCTCTTGAGTTATTGTTGTTGCCCTTTTTCATTTTTTTTCACTTTTTTTTTTTTAAAGGATAAACCCAATTTTAATGTTCTTACAATAAACTCAGATTTAGTTCTCAACTTTCTGTTATGTTTCATCTCAGTCCTCCGCTTTGTAAAGTTATATCAATTATGCATGCATGTCTTTCATATGAGAATGGTGTTTTGCAGTACGGACTGCACATTTTGTGTGCATCTCGATATTGAAATTATTAAAACACTATTAATAAATAAATATGGAGGGTTTCATTAGGTGTATTTTGATAATTTCAATACTTGACTACATAAAAAAAGTGCAATTCATACTAGAAAATTCTTTTTTATTTTTTGGTTTTGTATATAAGATTCATATAATAAAATTCGAATCATATATTAAAAGTGCAGTTCACTCTATAAATTTATTAAAATATCTTTAATAAAATAAAAAATAATAATTTCTAAAATTATATGCACCA
>BPVZ01000014.1:757818-771008 GCA_020521535.1 Rubroshorea leprosula
AAGGAATTTAATAATTTTATTTCTTTAGTGGCTTCACTAAAGGATGTCTCTTAGATAATACAGAAGGCATATGTTAAAGTTCCTAATGTCCAGGTTGGATGAAACTCAGCCAGGTCAACTGAATACCCATTCCTCGGATAATGCACCCATAACTAGCCGATATCCTTTTATAGACGGTGGCATCAGTGTCATTTAACTAGAGGACATTACAGGTAATGGCAGCAAAGAGGGCGACATTGCCTGCTATGATAGGCGCTGTGGCTGTAGTAAAGGAAGAACAAGATCATTTAAGACTCTAATATCATTTCAGAACTGCCGCAAACTAATATGATTAAACCCATAAAAATTGTTCCTGATGCAGTGATTGTTGGGCTCAGGGACGCAGGTCTATTCGTCTTAGACCAACAAATCTCCCATTGGATTGTTCAATACCAATCACCACCGCAGGTCTGTATATTCCAACAATCAAGAGGTCACAGGCAGCAGCTGGAATAATCTTGAGATGGTGACATTCATGACGATCCCTGTGCCACTCGGTACCGTTATTTCACTGATATTCTGCTTCCATTTAACAGCCTCATTGAATACATTAACTGCACACACAAGCTCTACTTTTGGTTTTTGGCCCTGTAAATTAACTTCTTGAAACCTAGAATCACTATGCAGCGACATCAGAATTTGTTTTATGCATGGCCAATCATTTCTGCTTCATAGGTAGAAACAATCCTTGGATTCCCACCATGGAAAAATCTGAAGATACCTTGGTAACTCAACTTAGAATTTGTATTATCATGTCCAAATTAGACTCTTGTTCTATAAAGCCATACGTATGTCTGCCTCTTCATATCACCAATCCTGAAACTTGTAGTAGCATCATTCTCAAGTAATCAGTGTCATGGAGGATGATCAGTTAGAGAGAGATATGATCAGCCAACTTCCCAACAGTATTCTTGGAACCATCTTGTCATTTCTCAGCTTGAGAGAAGTAGTGAGAACAAGTGTCCCTTCAATCAGATGGAGGAAGATTTGGACTGCATCTCTCTCAGTCCTCAACTTTGATGTAGACAATATGCTTGGCAAAATTCAGCACTCTGACGCTGATTATAGTTTTGGGCCTTATGGCTAGAGGGTTCATTGAGGTGACAGATTATCATTTCTTAGGAAAAGAAGGCAAGCCTTTGTTGATTCTATGAACCAATTTCTAATGTGTTTTGATTCTGATCAAAACGTAAGAAAACTAAAGGTTTTATTCAATATTTGCTATGGTAAGAACAACAGTGATCTTAATGGTTGGATTGTTTGCGCCACTAAAAGAGGGGTTTAGGAACTTGATCTTTGTTTGTTTGAAAGGAAATATTATGGTGCACGGGATGATGATGATTATGATAATAATGATGATCCTTTAATTCATTATTTTTATCTTGATGATTGGACCACTAGACCCTTGTGTAGATTGCATGACTTTTCCTATCATCTTCTTTTTGGTGATGGGAATGTAGGAGAATTAAGCTCAACATTGAGTTGCCTAAGATTGGAACAATGCAATTTGGCTCCAGAAAACCTCAATTTTCTTGGTTACAACACTCTCAAAACCCTAGATCTTTGATGCGTAGATTTGAAATCTGTTCAGCATTTTCAAAGTTTGTTATCTAGTTGCCCTCTGCTAGAATCACTGAGCTTACGTAAATGCTTCCACATTTCTCACTTGAAGATTAAGTATCATTCGAGCTCTCATTTGAAGTGCTTAAAGGTTCATGGTCGAAATGAATTGAAGCAGATGCAAATCAAGGAAATGAACTGAAGACATTTGAATACAAGGGACACACAATAGATTTCTCATTCAGTGAAGTGCCTAATCTAAAGAATGCATTTATCCATCTTACATCTTTCAAGGGAGGTGAAAGTGCTCTTTGGTCGATTTCTAGGCTTCTAGTCCATCTTCCCCAACTTGAAAATTTGTGGTTAAACTATTGCTTTGACTGGAAGGTATACATTTACATTTTCTTATAGCTCTTTTTACAAGTGAAGAATTCTAACTTGATCTTAATTTTTGATGTTTTAGATTGAGAACACTCCTGACAGAAAACTAGCTTTTGGTAATCTTAAACTTTTGTCAATTTCAAGTGCTTTCATCCCCCACCTAAACCTCTTGTGGTTAGCAAATGTTCTCGATGCATGTCCAACAATGCATTAGTTGGAATTGCACATAAGATTTTCTTCGCCATTGCGAATTTTATCATTTTTAACCATTGTTAGTAGATTAACACCTTAGAAGTTGCACTTTCTTCAAGAAGAAATAGAAAAAAGTTTAAGAAACTAAAAAAGGAATTTCATGCGAAGCTCACAATCCTGCACATGATATTGGAGATATCAAGTAGTTGATTTCAACATGTTTAATTGGTAGATTGTGAGATGTACTAAATTATTAATGTTGCAAGGGATAAGGCATAAGTTTCATGGCATTTTCTTTTTTGAACATAGTTTTAGTGCATTTTCTGAGAGCATAATTCAGATACATGTTTGAAATTATGCCTAAAGTTGTTATGATCAAAGAAATGATTTCAAATTTAGAATTTCTCATTCTTGACTGCAATGACTTTTTTCAAATGCCCTACATACTGCTGGTAAACAATGCTGATTATATTGATGAAGTTAGAGAAATATGGTGGCCCTCTAGCTGCCCCAGTGATTATCTCAAGGAAGTTCTGATAACTGGCATGCATGGTTATATGAGTGAAATTGAGATTGCTGTTTTTCTACTAAATAATGCTATGGCACTACAGAAGATGGTGATTGACCCATGCAGTAGATATTACAATGGGTGTGGCAAATCGGAAGCTTCAGCAGCCTGTGCAAGATGGATTGGAACTAGAAGGCAGAGAGTTTCTAATCATCTTAGAGTTGAAGGTCGTCCACAGGTACAACTTTTGATTCTGTGACTATGTATTAGGAATACGGTGTTGATGATTTGCTAACTGCTCTGAACTTGGCATGAAAAATGTTAAATGTCCAGTAATGTGATAATAAATAGAAGTTTTAAAATGAAAATTCAACTCTTGATAATTTTGAGACAATGGAGCTAGCAAAAAACAAGAAAGTGTGTTTGTATTGTAGGTATAGAATGAATGAAAGGCACTGAAACAAGCATTTATGATAGGAAACTAGATGCATGAAACGCAAATGTACAGAAGGTTACTTTCCAAGTTCATCCTTATCTTTCTTAACTGTGCCAGATGCCTGCCAGAGTTCCCCCAAACACTTCAGTAGGGTAGTTTTCCCTTGTTAATGGTCATTAAGAACCCCAGTGAAGTGGCTAGGAGAACTCTAGTGGACAGCTGACTATTTGTCTTCTCTGGTACTCAGGAATACAAAGCAAACCACACCTATTTATAATGAAAATTCCATACAATATGCACATAGCTGGAAATTTGTGGGCTTCCATGGGGGACCATAATAGGTGATAGAATTCTATTCTATATACATCAGCAGTTATTGGACTTGAATCTGGTTAGAATTGTGGAATTGGTGATGGATAGAGAATATTTGGAGGCGGCAACTGAGCAACACATAAACAGCCATAAAATCTCCACACCCTGTTTGAATGGTGGCACATACATATTCCCATCAAAACAGAAAAGGGGAAATCTTCATAGGTTTGGTTTATCTGCTGGTTTAGTCACTACATATTTTTAAGAATAATCTAGCCTTTAGAAGGTTAATGTAGAGCTTTGCCAAATTGTATTAAGTTGTGTCATTGATAGATTCACTGGTTGCCTCCCTTTCCTATCATGTATCCAGAAGCATAAAACCTTTAAGAAGCTGTTGGCCTAGATAATGGCAAATCAAGAGGGACGAATTGGGTTTTTCAAAATGCAATTTTTGAGAGAAAATCAATGAACAAGCAAATGCATTCACAAAACAAATAAATTAAAGTATGAAAATTAAATGAGTAAAAGGAATATAAAACTCAAAAATAATGATTTATAATGGCACAACTTGTGCTTAAGCCACCGGAAATAAAATTATTATTAAATAAATTGTGAGTATTAGGTTTTATATTTGTATTTGTTTTGTAATCATAAAAATTAAGAACAGAAACCACTGCATGATAAACTAATAATGGAAAACGAACAAACCAGTTTCTAAATATCATCTTTTGCTGCTCTATTGCTGTTAACTTGCATTACAGCTTCAATTGGAACTTTGAACATATGATTACATCAAAAACTTGATAGCACTAAACTCTGGTAGTCATCTCAAAACTGCTAAAGCTAAGCCTACTAAATTTAATTTTAAGTCTAATAAATAAAGAAAAAGAAAGCTAAATAAAAGTGAATCTAGACGCTATAAGGGGAGAGAGTAGGCAAACAAAAGTGATAGCTCTATGTGTCCATTTACCATGTGTTCTAGATTTTTTGCTGATATCCCTTTTCCGGCCACCTTCTAACCAGAAGTGATGAGAGGGGTTAAGGAGAGAATGTTTAGACGAACTTTCTCAAAAGAAACACAAAAGATTGAAATGATAGAGATAGCTTAGAGATGGAAGAGTTGGAAAGAAACAAAAGAAGCTTGTGACCAACTTGCTACTATTATTCTCTAGTGTTTATCTTTACCCAAATAGAGACCAGGTTCAGTTCCACCATTTTAGTGGCTGTCAAATTAAATGATATCTATTGAATCTGTATTCTTCCTTCCAATTACCATTTCTAACCGTGTCAATTGAACTTCCATAGGAAGGCTTGCCTAAATATATAGCAAACAATCTGCATGTGTTAACAATTTAGCATTAGCATAAATAGATCTAGAAAGAAATCAAGGGAGGGTCTATCACTTGTAGTTCCCCTTACCACTTCACTGGGGCTCATTCCTTCCCTGTCCTATTGAAGTGTTTGGGGGAACTCTGGCCGAGAGTTGACACACTATTACCATCAACAATTTCATTGGTTATCCTATCAGTGATCCTTTCTTCCTACGAATAAGGTTCTTTGTTCAACATTTTACTTATCAGCATCATGCAAGTTTTTTTTGGTTCAATTTATGTAGTTATTAGAAAATTGAACTTAAGGTTAAGAACAAAACAATTAAGCTTAAGAACAAAACAATTAGAATTTTTCAAAAACAACTGAATAACACTTTTAATATGTGGAACTCAGTGTTTAAAATCTAAATTTATTTGATAGACATAATGAAACAATACACTGCAAATTTGAAACAAATCTAAGCAACAACAATCAATAACAGAGCTCTCACAACTTACAAGCTTACAGAAATCCAACAAAACAAACCTAAAGAAAACTCGGTGACAATAGGGTACAATATAATACTATACCGTAACTTACAAGCTTAAAGAAACCCAATAAAACAAACCTTAAAAAGCAAGATACAATACAATACAATACGGTTATTTCAAAAATCCAAAGTAGCAAACCCTTTCCATTAGTCCATGTAACACTTGCAAATTCACTTTTGATCTTGAGTCTCTTGCCCTTTCAAATTTTAAGAATTGAAGAAAATGGTAAATATTGTTTGTAGCACTGTAAGTAGAAGCAACAAAGTTGCAGCAAGAAAGGAGATTAAAGCCGATGGAGTGTTGAAATACTTGTGCCTTATGTTTGCCTTCCATCTATTCCAACGTTTTTCGTAATGCTTGTTGACGTCATCAAATAACTTGGCATAAAAAAATAGTTTTGGCATTAAATCGACATAATCTCCAAGCCTGTTGAACATAACCGCAACTGCTTCATCATCGCCTAACCAATTATCGATTATCCCACTCTTACAAAGTAACTCCACATCCTTCCCTGAGTTGATTAGGGAATTGATAAGCACCACATAATCAGTTAAGAATGTTGTATTAATAATGTCCAACTGTTCACAGGCAATGAGGTTACAATACAAACTCTCTGTTGAATCAGCAATTCTCGCAGTTGGCATCTCTAGTGTCCCTTTTTCAAACTTGATGTCAAATAAGCTCTCATTCCCTCCTGTTTCAACCTTTTTGAAGTCAATTCCTGCCTCTCTTAGTTCTGTAGCGGAACGTATGAATTTCCATTTTCCATCTGTTGGCTGCTCACGGTATTTATCCATTGCTTTGTCTGAAGGATGCCAATTGGAGAGTAATAAGTGTCCTATATGCTTGACATTTTTCATGGAATCGTCATTATAGGTTCTGTCAACCCTGAGCCCTGGCATTCTCCCTTCAAACCTTTTAAGTAACTGACTGATAAACCAGCCTTTTGGATCTGTAGAATCCTCCAACTGGAGGAAGAATGTTCTTGGGATTATATCCAATAACTTACATAGTACAAAAAAGGGGAGTTGATTCTCAACTAGAGCCACGTCATGCAAAATGCTTGTCCTGATCAGACTGGTGTTGCAGAAAGGATATTCTCTCAAGGTTCCCATAAAAAACTGAATAATAAAACATCCATCGAGGATCATCATTTCTAGAAATTCTTCCTTGGAAATATCTACAGGTTCTGAATAACAATCACGAGCTTTTTCCACCATATCTCCTATTTCTGATAGATATATTTGAACACTCTGATTTGTCCATTGAAGAAGCCAATTTAAAGATCGCACCTTTCGTTCTTCCATTTCCTTCAAGTAATCTTTATCGTGATGGTATGGACCAATAGAAATTACATAAGGTTCATAAGCTTTTTTATTTACCTCGCGCAGTTGGTGAGGCACTCTAAAGATTGTCTGCTTTGGCATTCTCCAAGGCGAACTCAGCTTCTGCTCTATGATTGCGCGGTCATTTTGTATAGCAATTGATACATGGCAACTTGTTTCAGTTTTAGCTAACTGAGAAATTTTTGCCATCCCCTGATGAAAGAAATGTATAGATACAATCTCAGTTTATTTCTTAATGGAATATCCCTTATAATAAATACTAACTAATAAGATTATCTCTTTACCATTTTAAAAAAAAATTAATTATCATCAAAAAAATTAATTAATTTGCTTTGTCAATTGAGCCTCTTTTAGTATGGCTATGGTTTTGGATTTTTTTGTTTTGTTCATTATATATTTTGTAATTTTAAACTAAAAATTCATTTACTTTTATGTGTTTTTACAACATATTATTATGATTATTAAAAAAAAATAACAAAAATAGTATTAATGCTATTAAACAAGTAGATATTTTTAGTTTTAGTGTTAAAATTTATTTTAAACAAATTTTTAATTTTTTACTTTAATTAGTTTTGGTTTCAATAGTTGTAAAATTTATAAAAACAAAATAAAATAAAAAAACTATACTAAATGAAGCCTAGAAAGCATAAAACTTGTTAGAAACTCAGGGTAGAAATTGCTGGGTAAGAAAATCTTACATTGAGAATATAATAAAAAAATATATATAATTTAAACATGAAGAGAGTTAATCCACTAATTAATAATTGTTTTTTTTTTTTGAATAAGTCGTCAAGGGGCGGGGCTTCTATGGGGGAGGGAAGAATGCACTTCAAGTTGGTTGGGCGCCAATTGACCTGAAAGACCAAGTGCTAATTAATAATTGATTTTAGATTAATAGAAATCTTGTATTGAATGAATGCCACATGTTCAATTTTTTGATGGTATCATAGCCCCGACTCTATTTTTAAGAAACCTACTGTTAATTCACCTAAAATTCATATTGCACCTGCATATAAAAAGTATAAAAAAACTGAATATATAATCTTAAATATAAAACTTGTATTTAATTCAAAACTAATTCCCAAGTTGTGGAAAATGTGAATAAGCAAAAAATGTAATCACTAACGCTTTTTACTGGAAATTCAATAATGGCTTGAAAGTCAATTTTTGGACTGCTATATGGCTTGGTAATGAGTCTTTTTTTGACTAATGACCTGTGAATTTAAATAAATTAAAACAAATTAGATTATTTTTAAACAAGATTTAAATTTATTTTTTTGTAAATGAAAGAAATAAGTATTGGAAGGCATTCTTCATTCTCAACTCCACTCTAGATTAGTAACCCAATTTAGCTTTAAGATACTAGAAGATTTAGTACCATAAAAAAGATTCATCTTTTTTGGATTTATTTCCAAGGCTTTTTAAATTGAGCATGAACAGGAAACTAACGGTAGCTGAGGCCGGCCGCTGGAATGGAAGTTCTTGGTCGTGGAATATCCAAAGGAGAAGAGACCCGAGAGACAGAGAAGCTGAAGAGCTTCGCTTAATGCAAGCCATGCTGGGTGATACACAAATGAATGTAGCTGCTGACGATGAAAAACTCTGGCGATTTAACAGAAGCTCAGGGTACACTGTGGAAGGAAGCTTACAAGCACATGATAGACCATAGCTGCTGCTTGGATAATATGATTTGCAAAGTTATTTGGAGCAGACTTATTCCTTCGAAGGTTAGTACTCTGGTTTGGAGAATCATGTTAAACAAAATCCAAACTAAGGATAACTTGTTAAAAGAGGCCTATTGCATGTAGAAGCGGATATTATCAGGGAACCATCTGTTGCTAATAAGTTATAAACTCTCAAGCAAGATTCGGCAGAAATGCTGCAGCTGGTGGGGGATATGTTTTGTTTGCCCTGGGACTGTTGATGACATGTGTTATCAGTTTGCGCATCGAACGTTTGGCCCTTACATTCTGGACAAGGAGCGTTAATTTTTCTCTGTGGTACTTTGGTCTATTCTGGACAGCACGAAATGGGATTGTCTTCAAACAAGAACAGTGGGATGAAGGTAGAATATTTGATTTCATACAAGCTAAATCATGTGTGGCTCAGAGGAAAAGCAGAAGATGTACAATTCACTTTTAGTGATTGGATTCAGTTCCCACTGGCTTGTGTTGATAGGAGATAATGCTGTATTTATTGTATAGTGACTGTTCTTAAGACTTTGTAATGAACATGTAACAACTTGAGGAATTCTACCTCTTTTAATAATATTTCATTTTGGCTGATAAAAAAAAAGACTATAAATAGAATATATATATATTTTGTATTTTAAACTCATATTTTTTTATTATATTTTTTATTTTAAAATTTTCTATTTAAGAGAAATAATATAAGGATCATAGGCTTTTTTATTTACCTCAAGTAGCTGGGGAGACACCGTGAGGATTTTCTGCTCCTTGCTTGCGCGGCCGTTTTGTATGGTAATTGATACATCGCAACTTGATTCAATTTCAGCTGACTGAGAAGCTTCCGCCATCCCCTGAAGAAAGAAAGGTATAGATTCAACCTCAATTAATTTCTTAATGGAATATCCCTTATACTACTAATTAATAAAATTATCTCTTTACTGGTTTTTTTTTAATAATTAATTTACTTTGTGGTTTAAGAAACTATATAAACATTTGATGATCGGTAGAGAGAACAATTGAAGTATTTGTTTAAGGAATATTGCAGAAGCTTACTTGTTGGAAGTTGGAAACGGGTGCTCAAGGACCGGATAGAATCTATGAAGAGCTTCTGGGCAAACATAAACAGAGGAGACTGGATAAATGAAACGAGATTGTGAGTGCCCAAATGTACAATCTCCTATATATAGAGCCTACGACTTGACATTTTGTAAAATGTCTTAACAATTGAAAACTTAAATTTAATGTTAAAAACCACAAGTAAAAAATTTGGGAGGAGCGGAGATGGTTTTGGAAAAGGAAATATGTTTTATTTCTTATTGTAAACTCTGGGCTCGTTTTCTAGAGGTTAATTTTACTATAATTTTTTTTTAAAAAAAAGTGTTTGAAAAAGTACTACTTATTATGTTTCAAACTAATTTTTGTTTTTTAACTTTTTATTTATTTTTTATTTTTTAGCTTTAAATTTATCTTAAGTTAATTATTTTCTTTTTATTTTTTAAAATAATCAAATATTTTTTACTTTAATATTATTATTATGTATTTACTTTTATTATTGATGCGTATTAGTCTTATTTCCTTAAAAAAAAAAAATCCTAACTTACATTTGGAAATCAAAATCTCAATTCATAGTTCAGAAATTCACCTATTAAATGTTGATATATAGATTTGGAAACCGATTATATATTCTAATATAATTAGTTTCTAAAACTAAATATTAACATTTAATAAAATTAAATTAAATTTTGAATTGAATTTTAATTAAACAAAACAATGTAATTTAAGGTTGAAATTCTAATTTATTTTAGGGATTTTCTAACTTGTGCCCTTATGGTACAAGTTAAACATCATTTATTATAGTATTTGTAATTAATTTTACACAAAATTTTATTTAAGATTCAAATAAAATATAATATAAAATGTAAAAATAAAATAAAATATATTATTTTATCTCAAAATCTATAAAAATGTATAAATTTGACATAAAAATTTATGTAAAATTAATTAAAAATACTTTAATTAATAGATTTTAACCTGTTTCCTAAGAGTATAGTTTAAACAAACCCTTTATTTTAAAAGTTAGGCTTGATATACACTTTTCTTTGTTAATTATCTTATAATAAAAAGTCTCACTTTATTTTAACTTTCTTTAATTATAATATAAGTAAATATATAAATTATTTTTAAATTCTTAATTTTTTTTTAAAAAAACTGTTATTCTGAAATAAAAAGAGTATATCGATGATAAATTTTATAATAAAATTTTATAATAAATTTTATTATTTCCTACCTTGATTTTTTAAAAGCAATATAACCAATTAAAGAAAATAATACGCACTTCCGTACCCCAGATCCAAGATTTTTTATCAGGGAATGCATTATACCTAATATCTTGGCTTGTATTGATCTATAATTTGTTATTATCCATAATAACCAGGAACAGAGCTTCATTGGGGCTGGAGGGCCATGCCCCCCCCCCCCCCCCATAAGATTTAAAATGAAAAATGAATATGTTTAATATATTTTTTATTTTTAGTAGTTTTCGCATTTATTTTACTGTCAAAAAATAATTACGTTTTTATACTATTAGAATTTATTTGTATATAGATCATAATTTAGTATTTGATAGTGGCATAATTGGGAAATAATTGGAAATTTTTAAATATTTTGAATTTTTAGAAAATGATTTATGGAGTAGAATTTCTTTTTGTTATGCAGAGCAATTATTTGATTAGTTTTCTCAGCGGGATGCACTTTCTCTACTATACTTTATTTTAGTATTATTTTTTGAGTTTTTTTATTAGGAGTATTTAATTAGTTTAATCTCTTTCAGTATTGATTAATTTTACATATAATTGATCTAAACTCTAACAAACTCATATTTATCATTATTAATTTTTTGGGTTTAATAATTAAGATGTCTTCAAGTAAGTTTGTGCACACCTCGATATTAATTCCTCTTTAATTTAGTAGAAGGTAATCTTATAATTTATACCATAAGATACAATTAAAAATATGATGAAAAATTAAATTTAAAAATAAAAGTAGAGTTAAAATGAAAAAGAAATTTATATATGTTAAAAAAAATTTGTTGACTCCATAAAAATTTTGGTCGTCAAGCTCCATCGCTGATAATAATCGTTTTCATTTCTTTTGTAGCCATTTATACCTAAGTATCTAACCTAGATATTTGTGTTTGAAAGTTTATTTTGGAAGTTCAGTTAGAAAAAAATGTTACCTTCCTCAAAAATGTCATTTGAAAAAGGGGTAATTAAATGCATTCTCAAAGGCCATTTGGGTAGAGAAATTTTTCTTCTTAAATTTTTCTTATTAAAAGATTATTTGTGTATAATCTACTTTTAACCTTTTTACTAACTTTCTCTATATCAATTATTTATTAAAGATAAAAAAATTAATAACTTAACAAAATTCTAACAAAACTTATTACAAAATTTATCAACTTTTTATACAATACTCCTACTATTCAAAAATACATTCTTGCAAAACTAAACCAAAACCAACAAAGCATATAGGTATATAACCCAGGAGTTTCAAGCAAACAATTACACAAAATAATCTCCCAACAGATAACTACATCTCTGTTCTAAATTAGCCTTGCATTTGCTGTTGTCTATGAAATTGCTGCTGGAGATACTTGTGCCTTTTCACAGCAGTAGCACACTCAATCGGCCCTAGTGTCCAGTCATGAAATGAGAAAACATATCCAGCCACCTTGTTTTTAATCCATGCAAATATTTTAATTTGCACAACATCCAGCAACTTCTCCCCAAAGTTCCGCCCATTTTTAAAAACCTTAGCATTTCTTCCGTACCACAGAAGCGAATCCACGAATAAGAACAAACAGGATCCCACCTCCTTCCCTACATCCCTCCCTAAACCATACATGAAATAATCAGCCAATAAATCTCTTACATTATTCGGTAACACCCCTCAAATCCCCATCATTACAGCATCTTCATCCAAACAAATTAATCATGCCTCTTTACATGTACAAAACAAAATGATTATTCTAAATGTGGTTATTGTCACCACAAAACATGTTAAAATCATTAATTTTTTAATTTTTTTAAATAATGTTTAAAAATATCAATTTGTTAATTGAATTTAATTTGTGAATTAATAAATATTAATTGTTTTATTAATTAATAATTAATAATTATAATTATTAATTATTTTTATTAATTCAATTAAATAAAATTAATATTTTTAAAAATAATGTTTTATAATATTTAGTGATCTTAACCGTTTAGACCAAAGAAGTAAATACCGTACCGTATTAACCGGTATGGTTGTACGTATCGGTTTTTAAAGTTAACAGAAACGGTATAATATTAATTTTTGTTTCGATCAAAATTCGGTCATTTCGATCAAAATCCGATGTACTTATTGAAATTTCGGTGTACTGACTGATTAACCCAAATTTCAACCGGTACACACTGGCAAATTAAAAAAAAAAAAAAAAGGATTCCCTAGCCCAAAACAACGTCATTTTGGGCTAAGGGCTTCTTAATAGCCTGTAACTGCAATTTCAGATACCGGTAAACAAAAGTTATCCATACAACTCAATTCAAATTTAAAAAGGATAAATTTCATTTTTGGTCCTCAACTTTAATGTTATATATAATTTTTATTTTTTAATTTTTTACGTACTTTTTTAGTCAATTTTTCATTTTTTTTAGTTTTTTTTATCAATTATTTTGTTAAATTTATTTAAATATACACATTTTTTGGTCCCCTTAATTTAAAGTAGATGGACGAAAAATATACATATATTAGAAGTTGAGAAACTAAAAATGATCATTTTAAGCTTATTTTTAATTTATAAAAATATCATAATTTTAAATATTA
>BPVZ01000014.1:771108-782283 GCA_020521535.1 Rubroshorea leprosula
AAAAATTAATAACACAGTTAAATTTTTTATCTAATATAATTTTAAACATCATTTAATTACATAATTATTATATATATATATTTTAAATGTTTTTTTTTTGTTTCTGCCGCCTACCCATTTTAAAAATATTATTGTTTGATCAGAGTACTTGTTTTATTTCCCCTTTCTTCTTCCTTCGGTTGTTTTTTTTTTTTTTCTTTTTTTTACCTCTACGTTCGTCGACGAACCCAGCACCCAACACCTGGGTTCGCCTCCGTGAACCCAGCACCCAGCACTGGGTTCGCCCGCGCGAACCCAGCGCCACCTGGGTTTGCCCGCGCGAACCCAGCGCCACCTGGGTTTGCCCCCGAGAACCCATCACCTGGGTTCACTGGGTTCGTGGCGAACCCAGCACCTGGGTCTCTGGTTTTTTTTTTTTTTGGTAATAATCCTAGGTGTCTGGTTGGATGAGGAAGAAGATGGTTGGATATTGGGTGAGGAAGAAGATGGTTGGATGAGGAAGAAGAGGGTTAAGAAGACAGGAAGAAACACATCAACCTGGGCTGCGCGAGAAAGGAACGGTGGGATGTTATAACTGGAACCTATATATATTGGTTTTTTTTGTAAATAAAAAGAAGTGTAAGGACAAAATAGGAATGCTATGTCAATTTCATTAAATGTTTAGGCGAGTAGCTCCCGCGAAAGTAAGAATCGGGAGCTTCCGGCCTTTGCAAAGGAAAAGTGAGAAACTGAGCTTCTCAAAAACTGCAGACACCTTAAGAAGCTACCCTGTTTGGTGTGGCTTGTGCTTTTAGAGCCAAAAAGCTCTTCCCACAATCCACGCCAAACAGGCACTCAGAAGACTAGGAGTAGAGTGGTACCGAAGACGAAGACTTTGTTTAGTTCTCTAGCTTACACGGGTCTAGGAACAGTGTTGGGTTGGGATTGTTAGAGACACGGGTCTAGGACTAAGAGAGGATAGATTTCGCCATCAAAACCATGTCATGCCGCATCCCTACAGCGTTAACAAGAAAATAAAAAAAAAAAAAAAATCTTCATATCTAAGATGGGCCAAAAAATTTGTAACCGAAAAGAATTTAAAACCGATTAATTCTTAACCAACAAGTTTAATTAGGTTTTGATTTTGTTTCACTAAAAATTAAATCAAATTAATTTTAAACTGTTTGAATTTTAGTTACTAAGTTTAAAAATTAAAAAACAAATGACTAGGGTGAGTATAACAAAAAAATTTCAAACTAAAAACCTTTATATTAGTTTTTTAATGATTTTTAGATTTTTTAAAGGTTTTCTAACTATTTTTTACTAAATTACTTATTTATTTGGATAATGTTTAATTTTTTTAGTAATTGAAATTAATAAAATAATAATTAAAAAAATTAAAAAATCACTAAAAATATAAAAATAATTGTTTGGTTAAAATTGAAACCAATTCAAATGGTTACTTTAAAAAATGTAACCAAAATTGATAAATCATGTCTTTTACAATTTGGTTAATGGTTACTAAAATTTAAAACTTAAAATTGCAATTAACCAATAATTCAGTTTCAATTATGACCAAAATTGAATCGTGCTTGCCCTCAGACCACTATCTCTGTCTTTCACTAATTTGTCAATATTTGGTGCTATTAAACTAGGCCAAAGACCACAAATGTCAAGCAATACAATGGCAGAGCTCCCAAATCTGCTACTCAAATAAGTGGGTAACAATAAATTCGCCAAAAAAAAAAAAAAAAAGAAAAAGGTAAAGACAAATTTTTCCTTTAAATTATCGCTTAAAACAAATAATCTATTACTTAATATGTGGTGTCATTACACATTAAAAATCCATTTATCACATAAGCATTTTTTTAATAGAAAGCTTACATGTGACATGTGACGACGTTACATGTTAAATAATGAATAATTTATTTTAATTAATAATTTAAAAAAACAATTTATCTATGTATTTTTTTAAGGGTGGATTTGTCTCTACCCTCCTCTTTAAAGGATGAAATTAGGGGGTTTGCCAAATACAATTGTAACTACTAGAAAAAAAATAACAAAAAGGGTGTATTAGTTCATGTACTTTTTAAGCTACTTAAAATCTATTTTTCTACATTTTTTGAAAATGTCAACCTAAGTGAGGGGCTATGTGGTAAAATTTTATTATCATTGTAATTGCATAAAAAGAAGAGTTAATCACCACTACATAGTATATAAATACATATAAAAATGAGTAAGTGTAAGATAAAAAAGGGTAAAATATCCAAAAAAAAAAAAAATTGGTTCAATATAAATATAGAGAATTACTTCTTACTTGGATTTTTCTGAAAACAATATAACCAATTAAAAAAAATAATAACCGCTTATGTACGTACTCTAAATCCAAGATTTTTTACGAGGAAATGCATTCTCCCTAATGTGGTTGCTTATATTGATCTATAACTCGTTATTATCCATAATAACCATTTTCATTTCTTTTTTCTTTTTTGATCAGCGAAACAAATGATGTATATTAATCAGGAGTATAAGAAATACCCCAAAATGAAACTACAACTATCAAGTAAAATGTTCAAATGAAATCACATGAAATCACACTTGAAGCCCAGAACCAGCATCTAGGAGTTGACGATTTAGTACATGAAACAACAACAATTAAGTGCAGTAAAATCATCCCACATCTCGTTGCCGCATGTGATATATTTTCCGATTATTACGATGCTGAGTAATGGCTGCCCCACACTCCATCGGACATGAGACCCATTTTTGATAAGAAAAAACACATCCTTTCTCTTTATTTTTAAGCCATAAAAATGATTTATGTTGTATATACTCCAAAACTAACTCCTCAGACATTACCTTTGTTCCAAATACCTGCATGTTCCTCCAAAACCAAATAAACCAAGCAACAATCAGAAACATGAAAGCCCCTAAATCCGCCAAACAACCTCCACTAATACCATGCGTCACGAATTCTGCCAAACCAAAAATGTCTTACGACAAAACCCCCTGTAATCCCCACCATCGCAACACCTTCATCCACACTAACCAAGCTCTTTTACACTCACAAAAAATATGATTTACCTGACCCACTCCCTCCCCACATAATCCACAACTCACATCCCCCACCAGCCGTGCAATCCCTCTCTTATATAGGTTATCCTTAGTTGCCAACCTATCCAAAAATAATCGCCACCCAAAAACACTCACTTTAGATGGAGCAAACTTACATCAAATAATTCTCACCCATTTCGCATCCAAAAGATCATCCTTAGGAGCTAAAAACCCATATGCATCCTTAACAGAATAAACACCATCAGTGCTATGAGCCCATCTCCATGAATCATCTTTATTCTCCTTTACCTTGATCTTATTAATAATCTCCCTAAACCTTTCTTCCTCCTCACCAACCCTCCTGGAACAGCTTCGTCGCCATCTACAATCCCATACCCATGTGCCCTCACTCTAAAATCCCATATCCTTCAATAGCCCCCCCTTGGTCAACGATAACGCATACAATCTCGGAAATACATCCTTTAACGGTTTATCACCAACCCACCTATCATCCCAAAAAGCCACTCGACTTCCATCACCAATCTCCCATTTAAAGCCTTTTCCTAACATTACACCCAACCTCTCTGACTCACTACCAACACCCACAATGTCCTTCCACACTCGAGACATATGCAAGGAGCTGAAAGAACTAATATCAACCTCCTTTCGACCCCCGTAATACTTCTCCCAAATCACTCTCTTCCATAATCCCCCTACACCATCACCTAACCTAAACCACCACTTACCCAATAAAGCCTAGTTTCTCCTCTTTAAATCATCCACTCCTAAACCCCCTCTCTCCTTTTCCACACAAATATGATCCCAACTTACCCATGCAATTTTCCTCTCCAAATTTGCTCCACCCTAAAAGAAATCCCTCTGAATCTTAACTAACTCAACCACAACACATTTTGGAATTTTAAATAACGACATATAAAAAATAGGAAGAGCAGAAAGTATCAAGTTGAGCAAGGTAATTCAACCTCCAAAGGACAGCAGTGAACATTTCCAGGCGGTAAGCTTATTTCGAAAACAGTCCAGCAATGAAACCCAAAACTTTTTCCTCCCCAACATTCCTCCAATCGGCAAACCAAGGTAAATAAAAGGCATCATTCCTATCTTACAATGCAAAATATTAGCTGCACCATTTAACCACCCTTCTGTAACATTAAACCCGTATAAATGGCTCATGCAAAAATTGATCTTCAATCCCGAAATTAATTCGAACCAGTGTAAAATAGCCTTCACTGTCCTTAAATTTTCTGCTTTTGCCTTTCCCATAAAAATAGTATCATTCGCAAACTATAACAAAGACACAACCATACCACCCTCTCCAATCTTGACTCCTCTAAAAAGCCCTTCTGCCTCTGCTTTTCTAACCATACCACACAACCCTTCACCCACTAACAAAAACAAAAATGGGGACAATGGATCTCCTTGACGAAGACCCTTGCCAATGGAGAACTCTTTTGTCGGACTTCCATTTATTAAAATAGATATCCGAGTTGTCGAAAGACATTCATGAATCCACTTTCTCCACCTAATTCCAAACCCCATTTGTTCCATCATCCAATCAAGAAAGTTCCAATCCACACAATCATAAGCTTTCTCAAAATCAGCCTTAAAGATAAAACTCTCTTGTTTTCACTGTTTCACCTCATCTACCACCCCGTTCAAGATCAGCACACTATCTGCTAGTTGCCGACCACCCACAAAGGCTGACTGTGAATCACTAATGATATCTGCCATCACCATTTTTAATCGATTCGCCAGTATTTTTGCCAGTAATTTTTATAAACAACCAATCAAGCTAATGGGTCTATACTCCTTAAAATGCACTGGATTTACCTTTTTAGGAATTAAAGCCAAAAAAGAGGAATTTAAACCTTTTACTAACCTCCCATGTTGGTGAAATTCCAACAAAAACTTCACAACATCCTCTTTTAAAGTGCTCCAGGCAAATTTTATAAAATTAAAATTGTACCCATCTAGTCTTGGCGCCTTCGCCCCATCATAGCTCTATAGACCCTCTTCAATCTCCTCTATTGAAAAAGGGATTTCCAGCCACTCCTTTTGTGCAACTGATATTCTGTTGAAATGAACTCCTCCCAACACTGGCCGATTCCACTGTTCATTATGAAACAACTGACTAAAATACCTCACTGCCTCCTCTTTCACCCTTGTTGGCTCCTCAACCCACCCAGCCTCTCCTAAGATCCTTGAAATTGCATTTTGTGCTCTCCGTGCATGAACACACCTATGGAAAAAAGCAGTATTTGCATCTCCAAGACGAATCCAATTGTTTCTTGCCTTCTGCTTCCACATAGCCTCTCTTTTCCTCAAAATTTCCCACCTCTCCTGAAAACACTCCTTTTGGAGTAACACCTCATTCTCATCTAATTCAATCTCTTCACTTTTTATATCCAGCGCTTTAATTTCCTTTGATAATATCCCCCATCGAGTCTCCACATTACTGAAAACTTCCTTATTCCACCTTTTACATTCATCCTTCATTAACTTCAACTTCTGCTTGCATTTATAAGCCGCCCATCCTTCAACTTGCAAAGCTGTCCACTTATCCTCTACAAACTTCTGAAATCTAGGTGTTGCTGCCATGCATCCATTACCCGAAAAGGCTTTGGACCCCAATCTGCATTCCTTGCCTTCAGAATTATTGCACAATGATCAGAAACTAAACTTGCCACACCTTCTTGAACCCAATCCGTGGCCATTAAACTCATTTCTGTAGACATCAAAAATCTGTCAAGTTTAGTCATGGAGGATCCATCCGGTCTATACCATGTAAATTTTCTATTTCGCAAGCAAACATCGATTAAACCTGTGCTTTCCACAAAGTGATTAAAATCTTGCATATTCTGTGTCTCCCTCATTTTACCCTTTCGTTCTGATACATTCCGGATAGCATTAAAGTCACTTGCTAACAGCCAACACCCGCCCTCTTCTAAAACTTGTCCAGCAATCTCCTCCCACAACAAAACCTTCCTTTGCCTATCACAAGGAGCGTACACATTAATTACATTACATTTTATCTTCTCCTTACTCCATTCACCAGAAACCCCAATGAAGCTGCTCCCATCTATCACACATTGTTTACTAAAACAGCTTTTATTCCAAATGCACAACAAGCCCCCTGAGTTACCCATTGATTTTTGCATAACCCAATCAAAATTTTCTGAGTTCCACAATACCTGACACAAAGACTCCTCAACCTCTTCCAATTTAGTTTCTTGAAGAAACAAAAAATCTGGATTCTCCTTTTTAACTAACTTAAGAATCTCCCTCCTTTTCAACCCATTACCCAATCCCCTAACATTAAAAGAAATAAACTTCATAATGATAAAAAACTCAACTCACACGTTTCAGCAAAACTCCACACCACCCGAGTTTCAGGTCCTTTTAAAATTGGCTTCATCTCGTCCTTCCAAAGCCGCCAATCTTGAAATCACCTCTTCCTCATTATTCTGACATTGAATCCCCAATCTTTTCCCCAACCCAAACAGCCTCCATACCTCATCCAACTCCAGTTGCTTCCGGATCAGCTTGTTGCGATTTTGAATACAGCCATCTAACAAAGGTAGATCAGTTTTCCGTGATTCCGTCCCTTGCTCCGATTGTCTTGCTGTTTCCCTTCTTTCCTTCCTACATCTGGTTCTTGCCGTCACCCACTGCAGCCCCAACTCCCTTGTTTCCTTCGCTACCCCATCCCTAGCATAAATGTCCCCCAATGTTTTACATTTTTTAGTCGACAAAGCAGCTCCTTTCTGTTGCACTCCAACAGGCCTAAGCCCCTCACAAGACCCATTTTCTACATCCAGTTCCTCAGCCTCACAAACCCTTGGCCCAAACGAGCCCACATTACCCAGCCCATCCATCTCTAGCCCATTTAATTCAAAATTTTGAACAAAATTATGTTTTAAACTCAGATTTGATTCTACTTCCATTTCTGCACAATCTTCGGCCATAATTGCTCTATCGTCACCTTCATTGTAACGGTCATCGGAATTATCACACTCCATGTCGGACACGTCCAACCTCGCATCGGAGCTCTTCCGTTCACTGGCCAGCCACCAGTCCGGATCCATACGACACTCCTCCTCTGATACCTTGATCAGAAAAGACTCTCCATCCACCATTAGAGTCATTTCTTTTGCAACCACTTATTTTTTTACTTTAATTTTTGTGTTTAAAAGTTTATTTTCTAAGGTTAAGCCGGTTTTAAAAAATGATGATTTCCCCAAAAATTCCTTTGGAAAAAGGGGTAATTAAAAGTTAAACACACCTTTAGTGTGGAACTATAGGTCTTTTAAGGAGCAGCTCCTTGTGCCCTCATGGTCTGTTTAAGTCAACAATTTTGATAAGACTTGTTTACATCCTCGAGGCTATGTGAGCCAATTCAGCCTTATTAATGATATTGGTTGTTATAATAAAAGAAAATAGTTCTTTCATGTATGTTGAATAGCAAGGATATGACTAGGGCTGGGCACTATACCATAAATGCCACAATTACCATTGTATTGTTTCATTACTAGCGGAAATGGTATAGTAAATTACTATATGGTAAGTCTAAATGGTAATATGACAATACCATTTAGACCTGTGGTACCGTATTGGTATTGGATGTCATTACCATTTTTACCATATGGTTACCAAATTTACCACTCATTCAAAACTTTTTCCTCTTTGTTTTTCTATTCTACAAAGTTTTCAATTGTTGCTAGTTCTCTTTTTTTTTTTTTTTTGATATGTGCATGTTTTGTATAATTATATATTTGTATGCTTCAAGATGATGAAGAACGGTATGGGAAAAATAAGTTTTTAAGATAATTTTGAGCTTTTAAGATTGAATTTTGAATGACTTGAATTAATTGATAATGAAGAAAATAAGTTTAAAGATGGTAATATGGTATGATATTGGTAAAGCAAGTTTCATTACCATTAAAAATGGTTGGTAACCATTATAAAAAAATCATTAATTGGTATGAAAGTGGTAACTCTTTTTCATTACCACTTAAAACGGTTACCATCATTTGAGTGCGGTACGGTTACCATACCGTACCATACTCAACCCTACAAGTCATCATAAAGTTGGACGTGGACCTACGTTATTATTTTTTTCGGACCAAGTGAGGATAGATTTCGTTTCGCCATTAAAACCATGGGAAGATTGGAGAGTATTGCATGTAATTGTAGTTGTTCATTTTTTAATTTTTTAATATCTTAAAAATATATTAAATATATTAAATATTTATTTTAATTAATATTTTATATTTTTAAAAATAATAAAAAAATAGAAAAACTTAAAATTAAAGAAAAAAATATTGCTAAATGAAGTCCAAAAGTAAGGTAATATAGAAGACGAAGACTTAAAAAAACAAGGGTAGTCTTCATGCCACTGTCTGTGTCTTTCGTTATTTTGTCAACATTTGGTTTTATTAAACTAGGCCAGAGACCACAAAGGTCAAATAATACAATTGTAACCACTAGACAGAAAATTTATTATTGTGGGACAAGTTGTCATCTTTTTGTAGTACATGTATTTTTTTTCCTTTTCACTTAATTAAAAAAATTTGAAAGTGAAAATGGGCCAAAATCCTTTGTCTTCAGTTTTTTTTTTTTTTTTTTTTTTTCATTTTTAAAGAATGCAGAAATTTTATTAAATCTTTCAGTCTTTCTTACTTAAAATTAGTCTTGGTCTTTCTTAAAGAAAACATTTTCTTCTTTTGTAGGAGAGGGACTACAAAGATGATTTCGACTAAGGTTTAAGCGCAACTATTGCCATGTAGTTCATGTACCACTTTCATTTTATGTATTTGCAAGTTTGGTTGCTAAAATTTTTTTTATTTTTTTAAGATATATATATACTCCAAAGTCTTCATGCCACATTCATACACCGTTAAAAAAGAAAAGAAAAGAAAAGAAAAGAAAAGTCTTCTCATCACTGTCTCTCTTTTTCACTAATTTATCAAATTTTGATTTTCTTAATTATACTGGGCCAAAGATCACAAAACATGAACATCAAATAATAAAGTTGTAACTACCATTTCACAAAAAAAAAAAAAAAGTTGTTATCTTGGGCAAAGTTTTTATATTAAAAATAATTGGTATATCCTCTAATTTAACACACCTTTCAATTATTAGAATATAGATTAAATGTCAATGGCAAAAACTCTTCTTAAGCCCTCAAACTTACCCCAGAATAGCATTTAAGCCCCTAAACTAAAAATGAAACAAATAAGCCCTCCAACTCAACTAATGATACACATAAGCCCTTCTCATTCTTGAATGTTCATGCCTTCAAGGTGATATTAAACATGAAATATTGTTTGACCCATTTGTGAGAAAGGCTTATTTGCATCATTAGTGAAGTTAGAGGGCTTATCTGCTTCATTTTAATTCAAGAGCTTAAATGCTATTTTGGAATAAGTTTGGGGGCTTAAGAAGTGTTTTTGCCAATGTCAATTTTGGTTTCTCAACTTTAGGATTTTATATAGTTTTTGTTCCTTAACTTTTTAAGGCATTTGTTTGATCTCTCAACTCTAAAAAAAAAAAAAAGTTTTTCTATTATATACCTTAAAAGCATAATTAATACACATTTTTATAATTAATTTCTATTAAAAGTATAAATGTTAACTTCAGTTTAATCAATTAATCAATTAAAGTCATTCACATGTCAATAGTGTTAAAATATATCAATTTTTGTATTTTTATGTGAATTAATTATAAAAAGTATATTTATTATACTTTTAATCTTAGGACACATGTTAGGAAAAAAAAAAGGGTCTTCTTGTCACTGTCTCTCTCTTTCACTAATTTGTCAAATTTTAGTTTTATTAATTGCACTGGCCAGAGATAACAAAAAATGAACATCAAATAATAAAGTTGTAACTACCATTTCACCAAAAACAAGTTGTAACTACCAGAAAAAAATTATTATTGTGGGCCAAGTTTTTATCTTAAAAATTGTTTGGTATATTCTCTAATTAACACACGTCTCAACAATTAGAATATAGGTTATATATTAGTTTTGATCCCTCAATTTTAGGATTTTGCGTAATTTAATGTCTCAACTTTTTAAAACATTTTTTAATTCTTCAACTCTAAAAAAAGAGCTTTTTCATCCCAGACACAAGTTAAAAGTGTAATAATGCATTTTTTTAAACTAATTTCTATTAAAAATATAAATTTTCACTTCGATTTAATCAATTAATTAAGTCATCCACATGTAAATAGTGTTAAAACATATGTTAACTTTTATAATTTTTTATGTGAATTAATTACAAAAAAGTATATTTTTTACGCTATTAATCTATACTATTAAAATATAGATTAGGCAAACCCAGAAAAAAAGAAACAAATGTCTTCTTACCACTGTCTCTCTCTTTCACTAATTTGTCATTATTTCATTTTATTAATTGCACTGGGCCAGAGATTGCAAAACATGAATATTAAATAGCAAACACTACTAAAATTCAAGTTTTAAGCAACAATACATCAGCAACATG
Organism: Rubroshorea leprosula; assembly: GCA_020521535.1. Lineage (NCBI taxonomy): Eukaryota > Viridiplantae > Streptophyta > Magnoliopsida > Malvales > Dipterocarpaceae > Rubroshorea > Rubroshorea leprosula. The sequence continues at coordinate 781,665 of BPVZ01000014.1, forward strand.
GGATCCTTTGTTGCTGAAAATTTATATCAGCAACAAGGGCTTATGTTGCTGAAAGTTGCATAGTACATTTTTTCCCTAAAAAGTTGCTCCACTTTTAGCAACAAGGAGTATGTTGCTGAAAGTAAATTTCAGCAACATACCCCATGTTGTTGATATTTTCTGGTAACCATTTTCCTATGTAATTGAGCCCCACTTTCAGCAAGATATCTCTTGTTGCTGAAAATTTATATCAGCAACAAGGCTTATGTTGCTGAAAATTGCATAGTACATTTTTTTTCCCTAGTAGTTGGTCAAGGCCATTATATATATGCCTTTAAGTAAAGAGTCGAATTTAGGAGCAAAGATTCGACTCTCGAGCATTTAAGAGTCGACTATATATGGTGGATATTCGACTCCCAAATTCCAGAGAATTGAAAACATTCAGAGTGCTATGTATAGTCGACTCTTTTTAATGAGAGTCGACTCTTGTTGAAAAAGAGTCTGCTCTTATTTGAAAAGAGTCTACTCTTAATTTAAAAAGTCAAGTATTGACAAAAAATTGTGATAACTTTATATGAAATGTCATATGTATATTCACATATTTTTTTAGATAAAATCAAGTTTTAAATTAGTTAAATAT
>BPVZ01000014.1:802561-822079 GCA_020521535.1 Rubroshorea leprosula
GCTCTTGCTTCGATTAAGCACTGGGAACTGCATCAATTAGATGTCAATAATGCTTTCTTGCAAGGTGACTTACATGAAGAGGTATATATGAAAATGCCACAAGGTTTTACTTGCAACCAGAGCAACAAAGTTTGTAGGTTGCAGAAATCACTTTACGGACTACGACAAGCATCTAGGAATTGGTTTGAAAAGTTCACAACCTCTCTTGAAGCAGTTGGGTTCAAGCAATCAAAGGCAGATTATTCCTTATTCACATTGGCTATTGCTGATAGTTTTGTTGTAGTATTAATTTATGTTGATGATATTGTCATCACCGGCAATGATGGAGCTAGAATTGCAACCTTAAAACACTATCTTTATTCTGCATTTTCTATAAAGGATTTGGGTCCCTTAAAATATTTTCTTGGAATTGAGGTAGCTAGAACAACAAAAGGGATAGTTCTGAGCCAGCGAAAGTATGCTCTTGACATACTCACGAAATCAGGCATGCTTGGGGCAAAGCCTAGTTCCTTTCCCATGGAGCAGCATCATCGTCTCGGGCTTGCATCTGGTTCACCTATACCAGATCCTTCACAATACAGGAGGCTAGTCGGTCGGCTCCTTTACTTGACAATAACACGACCAGACATATGCTATTCTGTTGGAATCTTGGCACAATTCATGGAGGAACCCAAACGGGAACACTTTGATGCAGCAATGAAAGTGTTACGTTATGTTAAGAACTCACCGGGACAAGGGATATTACTCTCCTCTTCCAGTCATCCACATCTTGTTGCTTATTGTGATGCAGACTGGGCTAGTTGCCCACGAACACGGCGCTCAACAACAGGTTACTATATTTGTCTCGGACACTCCCCTGTTTCTTGGCAGTCGAAAAAGCAATCAATTGTCTCGCACTCCTCCGCTGAAGCTGAGTATAGGGCCATGGCATCAACTGTCAGTGAGCTCACTTGGTTAAAGTCCTTGCTTTATGATCTTGGGATATATCACTTGAAGCCAATGACATTGTTTTGTGATAACCACGCTGCCTTACACATTGCCAATAATCCTGTGTTTCATGCGCGCACAAAACATATTGAGATAGATTGCCATTTTGTTCGTGAACGCATTCAACGGAAGGAGTTGCTCACGGCTCATGTGCCTTCTCATTGTCACTAGCAGATTTGTTTACAAAGGCATTAGGCAAGGAACGACTTCATTTCCTATTATGCAAGTTGGGCATTAGAGACCTTCATGCTCCAACTTGAGGGGGAGTATAGCCGGATATCAAGGAGATGAATAAGGAAGTCAATCAATCAACATTAATCTCTGATATAATCTCTGATATTTTGCTGGTCATACCAGTAAATGCATTCCCTGTATAGAATGAATCACTGATTTAGACTTGATTATAGTTGACAGTTTGTATATATGTATATTGCAATCACAATGAGAATGACAAGATTTCATGCGCATATCATTGCCATTCATACTTTGATTTTATCAGGATTTAATTCCAGATCTTTCAGAGCTCTCGATTTATGGCTCAAGGTGCATTCTTCAGAGTTTGCCATACTGCTGGATCTGCTCTTGCACTTGCTGATGCCAAGCAATTTTGGTTTTTAAGTTTTAGGTTTGTCTTTTTTTGTCATACGATGGGATTAGAAACATGAATTGTCATCTTTCATTCGCGCTTGCTAGAGGCTGGCTTTCTTTTTTCTTCTTTGATATGATCTTTTCTTATTCTAGATCCATTCTCATATTTCATCCCTTTTTTTTTTTTTTCATGGCTAACTTGCACTTTAATGATTGCCAACAGTTAGGTGGAGGTCAATAAGGTCGTTGTTCTTATCATTTCTCCTCAATTTGTCTTTTTAATGACCATGTAAGGTGGATAAAATGTTAATTTGGCTGGTTAATTTTGATTTTGAGGTTTAATATGATAACATTTTTTTCTCTTTCCTTAAAATTTTCTAGAAAAATTGCAATTGTAGTGGTTTTTTTAACTTCTTTCCATAGCATTTGGTACTGAAAGACCCTTGCTTCTTTGCTATCATTCTACAATTCTTTGTTAGCACTATTACCAAGTAATGGTTGTGGATTTTTTTCTCTATTTTTATTTTTTTTTTTTGGTTTCGTTTAATGGATTATATGAAGAAGCTTGTAAGTATAATGAAAATGGTCAGCATTTATTCATTTTGGATGTGCATCCTCGAAATTAGCTCTAAACATCCATGTCATAAATGTACTAGCTCAAATCTATAAAAAAGTTATCTTTGAAAATTAGATTCTCTCTTTAAACTGTCATGTCTTTTAATTTTTATTTTTTAATCCTGGTAAACTGCTTGGATTCCATTGATTTTGTGGGGATAGAAACTTGTCTTTGAGGCTCTAAGCTAGAGAGTCGTTGAATGAGGATTTTCACTAGATTAATGATTTTGAATCTGAATTGAAGCCTCTAGATTATGGAAGAGAACTTGATGAAATAGATCCTATTTTTCTCTTTGGCTATGTTGTTCATTTTATAACTTGTGCAAAGTATCAGTTTCTTTCATTTTCTAGATCACAAACGGCACAGTAGTGGCTTTCAAGTGCCTCATTACTGTCCATCATCAAGCACGACAATTTAAAAATACTTCAAGCTTAACCCTAAACTTAACCTTAAGTTTGGTTGTTCATTTGCTGGTTTTCAGCATCATGGTGCTTTGAATGTGTGAAGAGAGAAAAAGAAGAGAAAGGGAGAGATTATTAAATGTGTGTTAGAGAGTACCGCAATAATAACTAGGTCATAATCTAATGAGAAGAGAAATAAAAGTACGATTTTTTTTTATTGATAGTCTTGAGAAAGTAGGATTCGTCTATATATAGATGAAGAGAAGAGAGAGGACACTGGTTGGGAAATTTTTGAATTCTTTAATCCTTTGTTTTTATTTTTGTTTATTTATTTATTTTTTCCCAATTTGTGTTCTCTTATTCTAAAATATTTTTTTGATGTGTTTGTTATTACAGCTAAGGACAATCTGGTGTTCTTGCAAAACTGGTTCATCAAGTTCCCACACTACAGGAATAGAAGTAGCTATGTTGGTACTACAAATTTATTACTTCACCTCTTTCATTTCAGCATGTTTAACATGGATGAGTATTAAAAGTTATTTTGGGTCTAAAACTAGGCCATCATTATGTACCCATCTAGCTGAACTTATGCTTGAGTTCAACAAGAAGGTAAAGTAGTTTAATTTGAATGGAATTGCTGTATTAACAAACAACTTTTACGGTTTTGAATTCATAGCTATGGAAAGATCTAAAATCTGCCTCTTTGTTGCAACTGGGCAATTCAATTTTAGAATTTGCTACTGGTTTTAATTCAAGTGCTGAGTACTTCTGGTCTCATGTATTGATATCAGATTCAAGTTGTTCCTATCTCAATGATACTGAAAAGGGTTTAACATCTGTGTGGGATTGCACGTACCGAATTAGCTTGCTTAGAAAGAAACATACTTTTAGACCCTACCCTCTTTGCTTACCTCATGCGACAAGTTATAGCTTAGCTTGGCTTATTTGTTCTATATTAGTTTGATGCAATCTTACCATCGTAGATTTACCTTAATTTATAGTGATAAATATATTCATGAAAGGAACCATGCGTAGAGTAAGTAGCGTTTAGTTTAATTTTACATATATTCATGAAAGGAGCCACGAACAAAGCCAAGTAGAATTTATTTCAATTCGTTCAATTGTTTACTATGGCTTACATTTGACATACCTAATAAATGAAGGAATCACGCAAGATACACAACAAAATGGACTTCACCATTTAGCATTAACATTGTTTTATGAGTCTGTGGTTGATATGCCTTATGCAATTTGAAAATATGTTTTTTGGGAAATATTTAAGACATGAGAATTTTAAGTAAGAACTGCATCATATTGGATACTGAACTCAATTGAGTGATTTGATTGTGTGTAATCGAAAGTTTTAAACTTTGACCTTAAATATGTGATAGTTTTATTATGGCTATTATTCTATATTTAGTTGAGCCATTTTTCCTCTCATTATTTCATCTATTATTTTCTCTTGTTTACTCTTTTTTTTTTAACAAAACTAAAAAAATAAAAATTCATGAAATCTAAAAGTCTTGCACATAATTCTCTCTTCTCGATTTGAATTTATAAATTATTATTTTTGTGAAAGCTTTAGAACTACAACATATGTTATATTGATGGATAACTTTACAAATTAAAATATTTATGTATTCATTAAAATTGGTGCATTCAAAGTAACACCTGACACTACACCCCGCGACGTGGGCTTATCCAACTAGTTGAATGAATTCCAAGCAGTTAGTGTTGACCAGAGACAGCCAAAGGAAATGGCTAGTCATCTTATAAAGCAAGATACAGTACAATACAAATAAACCTAAAGAAAACACGGTGACAACAGTACAATCATCTTAAAAAGCAAGATACAGTACAATACAACAAGGTAATTACAGAAAACAAAATTTAGCAAAGCCTTTCTACTAGTCTACGTAACACTTGCAAATTCACTTTTGATCTTGGGTCTCTTGCCCTTCCAAATTTCATGACGGGTAGAAAATTGTAAATGAAGTCTGGAGCACTGTAAGTAAAAGCAACAAAGTTGCAGCAAGAAAGGAAATAAAAGCCCACGGAGTGTTGAAATAATTGTGCCTTAAGTTTGCTTTCCGTTTATTCCAGGGTGTTTTGTAATGCTTGTGGACATCCTTAAATAACTGGGCATAAAAGAAATTTTTTTTGGATAAATTAGTATGATCTCCGAGCCTGTTGAACAATATTGCAACTGTTTCATGATCGCCTAAAAAATTAACAATTATCTCTTTCTTACAAAGTAACTCCACATCCTTCCCTGAGTTGATTAGGCAATCCATGAGTTTAACATATTCAGTTAAGTATCGCGGCTCCGAATTGTCAAACTGTTCACAGGCAATGAGGTTACGATACAAGCTCTCCGTGCCATCTTCAATAGTCACAGCTGGCATCTCTAGTTTCCCGTTTTTGAACTTGATATCAAATAAGCTCCTTTTAACATTATCCCCTTCTGTCTCAACCACTTGGAACTCAATTCCTGCCTCTCTTAGTTCTGTAGCGGAAGGTATCATGAAATGCCATTTCCAATCTTTTGTCTGCTTATCGTATTCATCCGTTGCTTCTTTTGAAGGACGCCAATTGGAGTGTAATAAGTGTACTAGATGCTCGACTTCTTGTATCGAATCGTCATTATAGGTTCGGTCAACCGTAAGCCCTGGCATATCTTTTTTAAACTTTTTAAGTACTTTACGGATAAAATGGCTTCTTGGATCTGTAACACCCACCATGTTGAAGACCACTGTTGGGAATTTAGATGAGATTATGTTCAATAACTTTAGTAGTACAAAAAAGGGAAGTTGATTCTCAACTAGAACCAAATCATGTAAAATGCTTGAATAGATGAGACCGGAGTAGCAGAAAGAATCGCCCAAGTTTTTCGTAAAAAACTGAATAATAAAACAACCATCGAGGACCATCATTTCAACAAATTCTTCCTTGGAAATATCTAAAGGTTCTGAATAACAATTACGAATTTCTTTCTCCATATTTCTTATTTCTGATAGATACGTTTCAACACTTTGATATGTATTCCTTTGAAGAAGCCATTTTAAAGATTGCACCTTTTGTCCTTCCATTTCCTTTAAGTGATCTTTACCGCGATGGTATGGACCAATAGAAATGACATATGGTTCATAGGCCTTTTCATTTACCTTGAACAGTTGGTGAGGCACTCTGAGGATTTTCTGTTTTGGCTTTTTCCAATCCAAATTCAGCTTCTGCCCTATGCTTGGGCGGTCCTTTTGTATAGCAATTGACACATGACAATTTGTTTCAGTTTTAGCTAACTGAGAAACTTCCTCCATCCCCTAAAGAAAGAAAGGCATAGATTCAACCTCAATTATATTTTTAATGAAGTATCCCTTATAATTAATTAAAAAAATTATCTCTTTACCGTCAAAAAAATTAATTAATTTGCTTTGACGATTAAGAAACTATATAAACTGTTGGAAATTCAGAGTAGAAACGACATAAGTTCATAGGCTTTTTATTTACCTCAATTAGTTGGCAAGGTACTCTGAGGATTTTCTGCTCCTTGCTTGTGCGGTCGCTTTGTATAGCAATTGTTACATCGCAACTCGTTTCAATTTCAGCTGACTGAGAGACTTCCGCCATCCCCTGAAGAAAGAAAGGTATAGATTTTAACCTCAAAATTTTCTTAATAGAGTATTCTTATATACCACTAGTTAATAAAATTATCTCTTCATCGTTTTTTAAAAAAAAGTTAATTAATTTGCTTTGTCAATTAAGAAACTATATAAACTGCTGGAAATTCAAAGTAGAAATGACATAAGGTTCATAGGCTTTTTTATTTACCTCAATTAGTTGGCAAGGCACTCTGAGGATTTTCTGCTCCTTGCTTGTGCGGTCGCTTTGTATAGCAATTGTTACACCGCAACTTGTTTCAATTTCAGCTGACCGAGGGGCTTCCGCCATCCCCTGAAGAAAGAAAGGTATAGATTTTAACCTCAAAATTTTCTTAATAGAGTATCCTAATATACCACTAATTAATAAAATTATCTCTTTACCGTTTTAAAAAAAAATTAATTAATTTTCTTTGTCAATTAAGAAACTATATAAACTGTCGGAAATTCAGAGTAGAAATGACATAAGGTTCATAGGCTTTTTTATTTACCTCAATTAGTTGGCAAGGCACTCTGAGGATTTTCTGCTCCTTGCTTGTGCGGTCGCTTTGTATAGCAATTGTTACATCGCAACTTGTTTCAATTTCAGCTGACCGAGGGGCTTCCGCCATCCCCTGAAGAAAGAAAGGTATAGATTTTAACCTGAAAATTTTCTTAATAGAGTATCCAAATATACCACTAATTAATAAAATTATCTCTTCACCGTTTTAAAAAAAATTGATTAATTTGCTTTGTCGATTAAGAAACTAAAAAAACCACTTGACGATCGTATAGTAGCGAGACAATAATTGATGCTTTTGTTTAAGGAATATTGCAGAAGCTTACTTGTTGGAAGTTGGAAACGGATGCTGAAAGACCGGTAGAATCTATGAAGGGCTTCTGGGCAAACATAAACGGAGGAGACCGGATAAATGAAAAGAGAGTGTGGGTGCCCAAATGTATAATCTCCTACGTATATATAGAGCCTAGTCTTGTCATTTTCTAAAATGTCTTAACAATTGAAAACTTAAATTTTAATATTAAAAACCTCATGTTAGAATTTTTCGGAGGAGCAAGGAGGAGTTATAGGAAAAAGAAATATGATTTATTTTTCATTCTAAACTTTGGCCGCTTTGTTGAGAAGTTAATTTTACTATAAAAGTTATTTTAAAAAAAGCAGTTGAGAAAATAATACTTATTTTATTGCAAAATAAGTCTCATTTTTTTTATTTCAAATGTGTTTAAAATTAATTATTATTTTTTATTTTTTAAATAGATAAAAAAAATTTTATCTTTAACTTTATTATTATTTATTTATTTAAATTAACTATTTTATAAACAAAAGTCTCACTTTGTTTTTTAACTTTTTCTAATAATAATAAAAGCAAATATGTAAATTATTTTAAAATTTTTAATTTAAAGAAAAAATAAAAATAATAATTATTTGGGACAAAGGGAGCATATAGAAAGTTAATATATTTTATAAAATAGCAATACTCATTTCTTACCTTGATTCTTAAAATGCAATCTAACTAATTAAAATAATAATAATCATTTATGTACCCTATATCCAAGATTTTTTATCAAGGAATGCATCCTGCCTCGAGTAATGATAAAAAGAATAAAAATTTGAAATGAAAATTTAAAATGAGAATTTAAAACTAATGACATAATATAAATTATATTATTAAATTAATTAATATATGTAACATCATGAGTCTTAAAAAAATAAAAAGAATTAATTATTAAACAATATAAAATCTAATTTTTAATAATTTAAATGACATAATTTATATCATATTATTATTCTAAATTTTGGTCTTAAATTTTAATATAATTTAATTACCATTATTCTTCTGCCTAGTATCGTCGCTTATATTAATCTATAATGGGTTATCATCCAAAATAACGGTTTTCATTTCTCTTTTAGCCACTTGTATGTAATTTAGATTTTTGTGTTTGAAAGTTTATTTTCTAAAGCTTAGCCAGTTCGAAAAAAATGTTAGCTTGCTCAAAAATGTCTTTTGAAAAAGGGTAATTAAATAGATCCTTAGGGTCTATTCGGTTCGAGAAACTTTTATTTTTAAACTTTTGTTTAATCTCTTTTTTAATCCTTTAACTCGAGTGTGTTGAGGGATGAATTTGTATTTTCTAAGATTAATGACGTGTGTAGCTCTACATCAGTAATAGGGCTCACATGATCTATTTTCCACATCATACATGCTGTTTCTATTTTCTGCTAATTACTGCAATAGAGTCAGTATTGTTAGGAACGGTGTTCATCAACTTTGTTGGAAATATTGTACATACAACCCACTCCAACATCTATATCTATATACATGGCCAGACACGACTATGTCTATCTCTATGACATGGCTAGACGCTTTTGATGGTCGTGTTCTCTGCAGCGATATTCATACCCACCTCTTTTGGCTCCTAGCAATGGATAAAAAACCTAGTTTGTTACACATATATGGCTCCCATCAATGGATAACGGGCTATATCCATATAGCTCCTAACAATGGATAAAAGGCCAAACTTGCTATCTTATTTAGCTTCCAGCAGTGGGTAAAAAGCTACACATTTTTATATATTCCATTACATCGGCCCTTGGCAATGGACAAAGGGTTGAGTCTCTACATATTTCATCTCATTAGCTCCCAAAAACAGACAAAGAGACAGAGCAATCAGTAAGATTAGCGTGAGGCTGGTAACAGTTGCAACCCCATGCTTGGACAAGATGGCTACCCTAGCGATAAAAATCCATCAAGTAGCAGCCAGTAGTCCCTTGATGGTCGCTTGTGCATGGGGGGTGATGCTTGGTGGGCAACAACAACCAGGACCACCCTTTGACAATGTGGGTACAACAAGAAGGGCTATTGTTTGTCAATGGTATCACACCTTATTATATCGAAGGCCATGGAAGTGGCTAGTCTCCCCTTTCCATGAAGACAACTCCACTTCTCTTTATCACATATTTATCGCTATGGCAGAGTTTGGCTTAATGAGATTTACCCCTTTGCAACTTGGCGAATTAGGGAAAGTGCTCTCTCAATTCCACATAGTTCATGCTCCAACCATGGGCAAAGCTAGCCACTGATGCCCCTTTGGCTATGGGAAAGCTGTTCATGGCTAATCTTGCGATATTTATATAGCATGGCTAACGGCCATGCACATCATCATTCTTTCATACAAAGGGACAAAATTACCAATCATTGGTAATCCCGACTCATAACATATTTCTTCTATATTTTACGTGTTAGTAGGTATTGCTAACCAACAATTCTTGGCTTGGGACAACGATATTACAACACGCATCCACACTATCATTCCTCGTTTTCGTGTAACACTAGCTATAGACAACAACATTATAAAAGTGCTTACCATGGCCAGTGGATAAAAGGGTGCAGCAATGTTAATCCTTGTCATCTCCTTTAACACACAAAGGCGTGCCCTTCTTCACTGCATATATTCATACATTTTACACTTATATGTTTAAACAAGTACTCATTTATATCTTGCTCTTATTATAGATGAACACAAGCCCATGAATCTAAACTCATGGGAATTATTTGGGATAAACTATGGGAGTAATGGCTTGGCAGGCATGGATGGATGAATGTTGCCCATCCAACGAAGTGAGGTATTCGTGATAGCCAAGCTTGGAGATGGTGATGTTGCCCAACTTCATCACAAAGGGCTAGGTGGTGGAGATGTGGAAAAAGACCTGATCCACAAAACTATGCTTTTTGATGCTAACTAGAACCTTGAAATCTCCTTAAAAACTAACTAGAGATGCTGTTTTGGTTACCATCAGTAACTTGCAGCTACATTCAATGCAAAGGTGGCTGCACAAGTTTCACCACATTGGAAACTATTAAAAAATATCACATTTTGTTTGGGAAATCCATCAAAATCCTAGGCAGACCTTAAGGAATCTACCAAAATCATGTGCAAGATTTATTTTTGCTGGCTAAACTCAAGTTCCCTCCCAAAAATAGAATTTGTATGGCTGGAAGAATTATTAGAAATGGACAATCTCTAGTCTTTTGCTAGAATCAGTGGTACTTTGTTGGAACCACTGGGTAATTCGTGATATCATTGCCAAAAAACTATCAACAATGCCCAAAACCACAAAAAACTTGACAGGTCACCCACATTTACTCGTTAGGTTGTTGGGCTGCTCTAGCCTATTAACTCAAAAATTACAAAAATGGCAATGCACACACACACACACACACATATTATTTTTCCCTCATTTTTTAGCAAATTAGAGGAGACCAAACTAGATCTTCACAATTCTAGCTTCCCTTTCACACACCAAACCTTCTTTCTCTGAAAAACATTTCATCCTCAATCACCCACTTTACACACCAAAATCACTCAAAATCACCATTTTCTTCATATTTTCTTCACTTCTAGCACTGTAGAATAATTTTCCAAACTTGCAAAATACCATGACTGGAGGTGGCATACTTCAGTTTCAACTTTTGGGTAATTTTTCTTGAGCATCAAAGGGTCAAGTTGAGAAGTTAGCATCAAGAAACGAGATTAAGCCACTCCACTCATAAGCCCCCAAATGGTCATCCCTCATTTTCCCACCGCTACTTTCAAGTTTATTTCATTTGTTCTTGAGAAAGCTTCAAAGGAAGGGTTGCTGTATTTTATGTTTATAACATAAGGGTTGTTCATTATAGAGTAAGAGTATTTGCTAGGAATAATAAAGAGCACATTTTGTCATTATTATTATCTTGCAATATTCTATGTATAAATGTGCTTCTCAAGTTGTAATCTTTGATCTTCATATATTCACCATCCTTAATGCTCCCATCACAATGTACATCTTTTTTGCATGTGTTTTGGTAGTTGTGTAATCATTCTTGGCTCCTGAAATCCCATCGCTCTTGCTCAGCTCTCCCCCTCTTAGCTTAGTTAGAAAATTTATACTTTTAGGCTTTATTAGAGAATTTACTGTTGATCAACATTGCTAGACAGGATGAAACGACCCATGGCACCTAGCCCTCGCACGTGAAACAGGTGCTACCAAAAGGACCCTCCTTATCATTCTAGGTGTCATCCTAATCAGCTTCCACATCATTTTCGCTACTAGCTCATCATCTTACATCACCAACACACCCTGACAAAGTGTTTTGCATCAATTTTATCCCTTGACTCTATTATGAACTTTTTATCTTGTAACTCTAAATTTTTATACTAAATTTATCCCTCCATCAACTTTCATCCAACTCCACTCAGTTAAACTAACAAGCTATTTTCATGTCATAAAATTTGAATGATTTGGCAATTACACCTAGGGAGAAAAAAAAAACATAGTTGGACAACTCTAGGTATTGACACTTTAGTTTAAAATTTCAAGGTTGAAAACACAACACAAAGTTATTAAGGATATTGTCAATAAGAGGTGTCGACACTTTCAAGATAGTATCAACACCTACACTTGAGCATTGCAATTTCTTTGAACAACAGGAAAACACATTTAGAATGGGTACTTGGCCAGATATAGCAAAAATATTGGAAAATAGTAGCTAATAATATTAAATAATACAAAATAATTTAATAAGCTATTACATGTTATAAAATAATTAAATAGTAATAGCATAAGATATTTAATATTTTATCTAAAACACTATTGAGTTTAAAAGTATTATATAATTGTTATAATAACACAAAATTTCAAATGAAATCATGCACAACAGATATAAATTATATCTAAAAATACCAATTATATGGTAGTTATATATCCAAAAAATTAGAGAATACTATCTAAATTATTAAGAAATTATATTTAATAATTATACTTAAAACATCTATATGGTAGTCATGTCACTAAGAATACTATAAATAATTATACTTAATCTAATTAATAGTTTACTTCTCTGGTTTTAATTTCCAATCCCAATATTCATCATCAATGTGATGCATCCCTCTAATACTGTCTGGAAAAAACTACTCCCTACATGCATATATAATAGGAAGTCTATGTTCTCTGACATTATCATTCTATATAATACAATAATAATATAAAATATATCTCAATCTACATTATAATAAAGGTAAATAGGAACTCAACCACAACCATTCATATTTTAAATATTTAATAGAAAAAAATCATTATTTATAAAGGTAATGAGACAAATATAAACACTCATCATATGTAGGGACCTATGTTTTTTTTTCACTCTACTGTCATGCATCTCAAAACCAAATTACCCATTTTTTGCACTATATTTATAAAAAAAATCTCATTAGAAATTTCACTAGAAAAAATCTTACCCTTCAAAAACCACAATCACAAAATCTAAACCTTAAACAAAATTAAAAATATACACCTCATATATTCAATAATATTCATGCTCTACTTCTACTCAAAATTGATGACTCCCTTGCGATTGAAATCCATAAGACATGTAGTACACAGATAAAAGATCTATTGAGCAATTTTTTGTTTTTTGTTTTTTGTTCCTTTTCTTGTACTCTACTACGGATCTTGCAAATTAGCGGGTAGGCAAGGAGTCAAACTAAGTATTTTTTCCCTAAGTGTAGTTGCCATGTCATTAAAATTTTAGAAAGATTGAAGTAGCCCATTAGTTTAAGAAGCTAAGTTGGATGCATGGGAGTTGACAAAGGGACAAGTTCGATGTAAAAATTTGGAGTATGGGAACCCAAAAATTGCATAATGGAGTTGAGGGACAAAATCAATGCAAAACACCCAAGTTGAGGGACCAAAAAAGGAATTAAACCTTAAACTTTTCTAAATGTTTCTCATTAGAAGATTATTTGCATATGACTCACTGACAACTTTTCTATCAACTTTCCTATCAACTTTCCAATTAGCTTTTCCTATACTAATTATTTATCAAAGATTAAAAAAAAGGGGGGGTTAATAACCTAATAAAATTTTATCAAAATTTCATTATAAAACTTATTAACTTTTTGTACAATTCTCCTACTTGTTCAAAAATACATTCTTGCAAAACTAAATCAAGACCAACAAAGCATATAAGTACATAACCTAGAAGTTTCAAGCAAACAACTACACAAAATCTCTCAACAGATAACTACATCTCCGTTCTAAATTAGCCTTACATTTGTTGTTGTCTATGAAATTACTTCTGGGGATACTTGTGCTTTTTCACAGCAGTAACAAACTCAACCGACCTTAGTGCCCAATCATGAAATGAGAAAACACATCCAATTACCCTGTCTTTAATCCATGCAAATGTTTTATTTTGCACAACATCCAACAACTTCTCCCCAAAGTTACCCCCCCTTTTAAAAACCTTAGCATTCCTTCTGCACCACAAAAGCAAAGCCATGACTAAGAACAAACAAGATCTCACCTCCTTCCCTACATCCTAAACCATACATGAAATAATCAGCCAAATCTCTTCCATTATTTGGTAACACACCCTCAAATCCCCACCATTACAGCATCTTCATCCAAACAAACCATGCCTCCTCACATGTGCAAAACAAATGATTATTTTGGATGTGGTCAACACAAAACTTGTTAAAATCATTAATTTTTTAAATTTTTTCTTAAACAACGTCTGAAATATCAATTTGTTAATTACTAAATATTAATTGTTCTATCAATTATTAATTAATAGTGTTAAGATGTGAACACAATTATTTAGATTATATTCATAATTATTGTAAATATTTTATATTTTAGAATATTCTCTTTTTGTACTTTAAAATATTTTCTTTCTATACTTTATACTTTAGAATATTCTCTTTGTAAACACCTATATATAGGTTATTGCACATATAATATTATTCAAGAAAGTAATAAACCTTTCTTCAAATATTTCTTCTCCTTTCTATTTCTAACATGGTATTAGAGCTATAAGCTCCTAATTCTTCTTTTTTATCATCACTGTTTGGTTTTTTGAGTTGGATTTTTAAATCCATTCTAGATCTGAAACTCTATTGTTGGGATCTCTTCTTCTACAGATTGGACTATTTATTCTCAAGCCTTTCTTGAGGTTTTTTTGTTGAGTTGTTATTTCGATCTTTGCATCTATTTCTTCATATTTTTTAGAGATTTTTTTCGTATTGTGAGTTTTGCTGATTCTATGGTGAGTTTTAAAAAGATTGTAACTCATCCTGCTACTACCATGGTTGCTAAAGAAGTGATAGATCAATCTAATGTCAACATTGAATCCTTAAAACATGTGATATTATATCTTTTTAATACTTCTATTGCCTTATCTACTACTCCAGGTACCAAATCTTGGTATTTTTATTTTGGTTATTGTAACCATATGTCTTCAATTACTACTCATTTCTCTTCAATGTCACCAAATAATTCATTTCCTGATATTTATTCTGCTAATGGTTCCCCTATGAATGTTAGTCACATTGGCAATATTTTTACAAAGTCATTGACTTTACCAAATGCTCTCTTAGTTCCAAAACTTAGTTATAATCTTTTATCTATTGGTCAATTATGTGATCTTTGCCTTGAAGTAACATTTTTTGCTTATGGTTATCATGTGCAGGATCTACAAATAGGACAACTTCTTGGAATTGGTCACAAGGTGGGGCATTTGTTTGAACTCAATTATTTGCATATTCCACATTATAAATGATGCACCATCATTTCCAAATGATAACTTCATCCAAAGCTTACTCTGTGCTATTGAATTAAAGTTTTTATAAATTCCATACCAGCAAATTTTGCAAGTCCATGTTGCTACGAACATTTCTCCTTTCCAGTTGTGGCACTCATGGCTTGGACATACCTCAATTGGTAAACTTCATCCACTTATCTCTCTTGGTTTGTTAAGATTTGTTCCAAATGAATCCTTGCATTGTGTCATGTCAATCTACAAAGCAACCAGCTTTATCATTTTCAAGTAGTCATTTTCATTCTACCACTCGTTGTGATCTTGTACATTCTGATGTTTGGGGTCCATCTCCTACACCCACCATGAGGGGTTCTAGATACTTTGTGATATTTATTGATGATTATACTCATTTTACCTAGATATACCTTATGAAAAATTGCTCTAAAGTATCATAAATTTATATTGATTTTGCTACCGTGGTCAAAACTTAGTTCTATAAAATTATCAAAGTTTTGAGAATTGACAATGCTACTAAATATCTTGGTATTAAACTTCAATCCTTTCTGAAAGAACAAGGTACTATGACACAACAATCTTGTCCTTATACTTTTGAACAAAATGGGTGAACCAAACACAAACACAGACACATCCTTGATTCTGTTCGTGTTTTGCTCATTTCATCTTCTTGTCCAGAACAATTTTGGGGGGAAGCTGCTCTTACAGTTATTTATCTTATTAATCACATTCCATCATCAGTCCTTAATAACTAGTCTCCATACAAGTGTTTACATGGTATTCTTCTTGTCTATAATCTTCTTAAGGTTTTTGGTTATGCATGTTTTGTTCTTCTTCCACCTCATGAACATAACAAGTTAAAGCCTAGAGCTTAATTATGCTGTTTTTTGGATTATGGGATTACATAAAAAGGATATCATTGTTGGGATCTTGTGTCACAAAAACTCCGAGTTTCACATCATGTTGTCTTTTGGGAACACATTATGTTCTCATCATTGTCAAACTTCAAAGTGTCATCCTCTCATCAACCTCCATTTTTTACTAATCCTTCTATTTAGTTTTTTCCTAACGATTTTGATGTAGGTACATCTCATAAGCTCTACTATACCTCACCACATGCTCCAACTAGTTTTGTAGAAGATGATCTGCCTGCTGGTAATGCATTAGATAATTCTAAGCCTTCTTATACTTCCTCATCTATATCACCTGTTGAGTCTGCAAATGAGCTTGTTGTCCCATCCTCAAGTCATCCTACTTGAGTAAGAAACCCTCTCAGTTACCTTTGTGATTATCATTGTTTTCCTGCTATTACTTCTTTACATGAGCATCAATCTTATCAAGAGGCCTTTTCTAACCCTCTTTGGCAACAAGCTATGCAAAATGAATTACAGGCTCTTCAAAACACTCGTACATTGGATTTAGTTTATCTCCCTTCTGAAAAGTCTTTGATAAGCTGTAAATGGGTGTACAAGGTCAAAACATGATCTAATGGTTCTATGGAACATTGTAAGGCACGCTTGGTTGCCAAGGGTTTTACACGAGTATAGAATAAACTATGAGGAAACATTTGCTCTAGTTGCTCATCTCACATCTATGCGTAGTTTGCTTGCTATATCTACTATATGGAGATGAAAACTGTTTCATATGGAGTGAAAAATGATTTTCTTAATGGTGACCTAGAAGAAGAAGTTTATATGAAACCACCTCCTGGGCTCAACCATCTTTCAAACAAGGTATGCCGATTGCGACATGCATTATACAGGTTGAAGTAATCCCTTTGAGCCTGGTATGCAAAGTTTAGTGGTATTGTGAGTGAGTTTGGTTTCACTTTCAGTCCACATGATACAACTCTGTTCATTCATAAGACTGCTCAGGGTATGGTGCTTTTACTTCTTTATGTTGATGACATGATTATTACTAGAGATGATGTCGCAGGTGTTAAGGAGCTAAAACAATCCCTCAGTCAAAATTTGAGATGAAACATCTTGGTGTTCTAAGCTATTTTCTAGGGCTTGAAGTCACCTCTTCAAATGATGGCTACCTGCTTTCTCAAGTAAAGTATGCCTCCGATCTTGTTTCTAAAGTTGAACTCAATGATAGTAATAGTGTTTCTACACCTCTTGAACCTAATGTCTAGCTTACACCTACGAATGACTCTCCACTTTCTGATCCTATTTGCTATCGGCAATTGGTTGGTAATCTAGTTTACCTTACCACGACACACCTTGACATAGCATATGTAGCTCACATTGTTAGTCAGTTTATAGCTACTCCTTTCTTCACTCATTATGCAGCAGTATTTTGCATTATTCGCTATGTTAAGGGAACATTGTTTCATGGACTCCATTTTTCTACCAACTCTGCCCTAGTGCTTCATGCTTACTTGATGTTGATTAGGCTAATGATCCTTCTGATCATAAATCTACCATTGGTTATTGTCTTTTCCTTGGTAATTTTGTTATCTCTTGGTGAAGTAAGAAACAAACTATTCTATCTTGTTCTAGTACTAAAGCTGAGTATAGAGCTCTCGGTGATACCACACCAAAACTTCTTTCATTACGGTGGCTTCTTGAAGATATGGGAATTCCTTAGCCTTCTTCTATTGAGTTATATTGTGATAATCACAGTGCTATGCAAATTGCTCATAATGATGTCTTCCATAAATGCACTAAACACATTGAGGTTGATTGTTACTTTGTTCTCCATCATGTTGCACAAGGAACTGTTCATTTGGTTTTTATTGACTTCGTTGATCAACCAATAGACCTCTTTATCAAGGCTTATTTACCTAGATGCTTTTGTACTCTTCTTTCCAAACTCAAGTTGGTTTCATCACAACCACCTTGAGTTTGAGGGGAATACTAAGATATGAACACAATTATTCAAATTATATTCATAATTATTGTAAATATTTTATACTTTAAAATATTTTCTTTTTTATACTTTATACCTTATAATATTCTCTCTGTAAATATCTATAGATAGATCATTAGACATACAGTATTATTTAAGAAAACAATAAACCTTTTTTCAAATATTTCTTCTCTTTTCTATTTCTAACAAATAGTTACAATTATCAATTATTTTTATTAATCAAATTAAATAAAATCAAAATTTTTAAATATAATGTTTTATAATATTTAGTGATCTTAATAGTTTGGGCAGTGACCATAACCCTACCCAGTTATTCTCCACAATCCCCTCCTTACCCAAACCACACCTCACCTCCTCCTCATGCAAAGTCACATCTCTTATACTCTAAATAAGAAATTTTGATTTTGATAATAAAAAATTATATAATATTTTTTAATAATTTTTTAATAAAAACTTTTTAAGAAAATTAATTTCTAACCAACCAGCACCTTATCGTGTAACTAAGTCTTTTAGTAAGGTAATACTCATGCCCTCTTAGTCTGTTTGCGTCAACTATTTTCAAGACTTGACTACCCTTGAGGCTTGTGAGCCAATTCAGCCTTATTCACGATATTGCTCATTGTAATAAAAGAAAATAGTTCTTTCATATATACTGAACCGTAAGGATCAAGTGATCATAAAGTTGGACGTGGACCTACGATATTATTTTGTTCGGACCAAGGGAGAATAGATTTCGCCATCAAAACCATGCGAAGACTTGAAGATTAGTAGGGTAGTGCCGAAGACGAAGACTTTTTTAGTTCTTTAGCTTACACGGGTCTAGATTTACCAAAAAAAAAAAAAAATGGCTTATACGGGGTCTAGGAACAGTAGTTGGGTTGGGATTGTCGGAAACACGGGTCTGGGACCAGGGGAGGATAGATTTCGCCATCAAAATCACGTGAAGACTTAGGCTTGTTCGATGCAACTTATTAGTGTTTTTGTTTTTATTTTTTACTATTTATAAATAATAAGTTTAAATTTTTATTAAAAAAATTTAAAAATTATTTTTAAAAATAAAAAAAATAGTAAAAAAATTTATAAAAAATTTAAATTTAAAATTTTTATTTTTTACTATTTATAATTTTTTTAAAATTAAAAAAATATTTAAAAATTTAAATTTATTTTTAAAAAAAATTAAACCTATAAAATATAAGTAGTTTCAAAAACTTAAAATACTATTAAAAACTGCACCAAATCGGATCCTGAGAAGACTAGGAGTAGAGTAGTACAGAAGACGAAGACTTTTTTTTATTTGGATAATGTTTAATTTTTTTGTGATTGAAATTAATAAAATAATAATTAAAAAATTCAAAAAATACTCAAAATATAAAAATAATTGTTTGGTTAAAATCGAAACCAATTCAAATGGTTACTTTAAAAAATGTAACCAAAATTAATTAATCATGTCTTTTACAATTTGGTTAATGGTTACTAAAATTTAAAACTTAAAAATACAATTAACCAATAATTCAGTTTTAATTACAATCAAAATTGAATCGTGCTTGCCCTCATACCACTATCTCTGTCTTTCACTAATTTGTCAATATATATTTGGTGTTATTAAACTAGGCCGAAGACCACAAATGTCAAGCAATACAATGGCAGAACTCCCAAATCTGCTACTCAAATAGGAAGGTAAGGATAAATTCACCTCACCAAAAAAAAAGAAAAAAAAAAGGTAGAGACAAATTTTCCCTTTGAATTATTGTTTAAAACAAATAATCTATTATTTAATATATGGTGTCATTACACATTAAAAATTCATT
>BPVZ01000014.1:868364-888026 GCA_020521535.1 Rubroshorea leprosula
CAATAAACCTGCGCGTGATCTCCAGGTAAACTTCGTATCGCCTGCGATTATCATTCCCTCCAATGTTATGGTTATCCCACGTACTTATACTCGTACGTATATATAAAAGAAAATAGTTCAAATTGCATGAAACTTGTAATAATTGGAAATAAACCAAAACCAAATTTTGAATCTGATTTAAATGCAAATTCTGAGCTGTTGGGTCACGAAGATCGTCGCGAACCCTTTAAAATTGATAATACTCTCCTAGAAGTAGTTTTCTTTCTTCTTTTTTTTTTTTGATAAAATTAATTTGCATTAATTGCATCTCAAGGGATGTTTATATGATTAGAAATATAAAATTTCAAATTAGATATTCCTAGTTTAAGTTCTTAAAACCTATAAGAAGAATTAAGGAAGGGTAAAGTTATTACTTGGTGTATTTTTTTTGTTGGCTAAAATAAAGATTAAATTAAATATAGTGTAAGAGTACTCCTACCTATAATATATAGAATTGGGTACAAAAAGTTATTACTTGTTATATAATCTTGATCATCTAATTTATAAAAAGAAAAAAATATTTAAAATTTTAAATTCAAAATTTTAAAGTGGATGGAGCAATTAAAGGAAAGCGAAATTGTCACTTATTATATATTCCATAGAAAAAAAAAAAAAAGCTAAGTGCACAATGTTTTCTACATAATATCACACATAATATGACATAACAATTGACGTATCATTAACAATTAATTAAGTGATTTAATAGTAGAATTATCTATAATCTTAATTATAAGTATAAAATTTAATTCCTAATCTTTATATAAAAAAATATTAACTTTTTTTACTTACGAGATAACATATAATATTGTATTTCTCTATTTATTTTAATGTTAGTCATATTGTGTATGATATTACGAAGAAAAAGTTGTGTGAATATAATCTCAAAATACCAAAAAAGTGTGTTAGCTATTCTTTCATCAATTTTGTTACGACACTAGGTAGAAAGAAATTAATATTATTTTAAATTGTATTCGAATAAGTCCCTTAAAACTCTTATTTTAAGTATACTAGAATTTTAGTTGGTAAAATTTAAACATTTCCGTCTATTATCAAGTTTGTGTCTTCTTTGTAGATAAATCATGAAGTATTGACTTACTTTATTTCTTTCACACCACTAATATGACTTTGTTTAAATTTGTGTTTAGTAATTTTCAATTATATTTCATTGACAAAAGTTTCAAATTCATTCCTCAAATAAGGATAATGATAGATCTACCTTTCAAAATTATATAGGAATAAATTACTCTTTTAAATTATAAATTGAGATAAATCATTTAATTTTTAACGTGTGACGTAAGAATTTTGTTTGTTTTATAAATATTTTTTAATGAAAAGTTGACATTACACATTAAAAAATAAATAATTTATTTCGATTTATAATTTCGAAAGATAATTTAGCTCTATTTTTTTTAAAAAATGAATGTGTTCTTACCCCTATTTGAAGAGTAAATTTAAAGTTTTGTCTATTTCATTACATAATATAAACTATTAATATAAAAAAAATAAAACTCTTATTAAACTTTATTTAAAATTTCATATTTTATCATAAATGCAATTTGATATAGAAAACGCTAATATTATGAGAGACATGGTAGCAACATAAAATATGGTGCGAATGATGAAATGTGTGTGTGGGCATGATCGGGAGCAGCACTCATTAATAGCATTGTCATGGATTTCAGCGTTTTTTCAAATTCTCCCTCATACCCGCGCACTACACCAACGATCCGTTGCTTTAAATTACCTTTTTTTTTTTTCCAACCTTTCTCTCTCCTAAAAAAATTTCTCCTTTCCAATTCTAAGAGAGAGAAGAAACTATTCAAAAAGTTCCTTTCTAGACCAAAAACCCAATGATCCTATAGGTCACCATATCACTTTCTCTCTTCTTTCCTTTTAGATCCAATTTACATACATTCATACATTTAGATTACAAATTACAGTGGAAAGAAGAACAAAGTACACCGTTCTTCCTCGGATTTCGAGATCGAAAAGGAAAACACCCACCTTCAAAGATTTCATTTTTATTGGGAAAAAAGTCAGAATCCGAGGGAGGGGACGAAGAGTAGGAGCAGAGAACAAACTTCTTGAGAGAGGGAAGTGTCGATTCCTTTTTGGGTATTTTTTTTTTCTTTTTGATTTTATAAAGGGGAAGGAAGGTTTTGGCTTTAGCATGCAAGTGGGTTTTAATAAAGGGGAAGGAGCGTTGAGGAGAGCGGAGGGAAGAGCTTAAGTGGGTGAAGAATGCAGGACACCAAGAAGAATAATGGGGGAAATGGAAATCAAGATTCCAACAAGAAGAAGGAGCGCCACATAGTTTCCTGGACTCAAGAGGTCCCATTTTTCATCTTTTTCCTCAGTTTTTTTATTAATTCAGTTGGGGCCTTGCTCTTTCTCTCATGAGGTTTATATGGTTTGCAGGAAGATGACATACTTCGAGAGCAAATTAGTCTACATGGAACTGAAAAGTGGGTATTTGTTCTTTTTTTCTTTAGTATAAGATTTTTGTTCTTGCTTTTTTTCTATCTAGTGTTTGTGAATGGTAATTGATGTGGGGGATTTTGTTATGATGATCTTTGTGTGTAGTTGGCCGATCATTGCGTCGAAATTCAAGGATAAAACAACAAGGCAGTGCAGAAGGAGGTTAGATTAGATGAGAATGAGTGTTTTTTAAATGATCCTCATATGTTGCATCCATTTTGTTCCTTAATCTAATGCGTCTGGTATGATAATGGCACAGATGGTTCACATATCTGAATTCTGATTTCAAGAAAGGGGGATGGTCTCCTGAGGAAGATATGCTCTTATGTGAGGTATAATCTATACCTTTTGTTTCAACTAGGGTGAGACTACTTCAGTAATATCCATTAATTGCTCACAAAATTGGTCTCTTGGTCCTATGCTTTGGAAGAAAAGTCACTTTCATTATCTCTATATCCAAGGCTATGGGGTAGTACAGACATGTCTTCTTGGCTCTAGGAGATGATGATCTCTACTTGCTCGACTTCCTGATCTTTCTAAAAGGAATTTTATATCATTTACAAAATTTCACCTTGGATAAGTGTTTGCCAAATTGTTGAATGTGCTGATGATTTTAAGGATACATGCAGGCTCAAAAGATATTTGGTAATAGATGGACAGAAATTGCCAAGGTGGTTTCAGGCAGGTATATGAACCTTCATTTTCTCCCTTTTGATTGAAAATGCAGCCTCTTTTAAGCAGTCACTATTTATGTAACATGTTTCACTAATTGTGCCACTAATTCAGGACGGACAATGCTGTAAAAAATCGGTTCTCCACGCTATGTAAGAAGAGGGCAAAGTATGAGGCCTTAGCAAAAGAGAACAGTAATTCATACATAAACCTGAATAACGAAAGGATTTTACTACAAAATGGGTTGAATACAGATGGAACAAGAGAACATACTGAACCTGCCAAGAGACCAAGGTACTGGAGATATTGATAATAAAGGGAATGACCAGGCCAGCAATGATTTCAACATTCTGCAAAGTAATAACTTTTCTTGTTTCAATTCAGGAGGACCCACATATCTGATCCCACACAAGATTGCAACTTTGAGGATAGATCACATAAGTTATCCGGAACCATAATTAACCCAGAGCTAAGAACCCCGTTTGCTGTATTGGGTCAAAACCTAGAGAATGTTAGCAAAATGGCAATGCAGCATCAAGTCAACAATGTTAAGGAGCTCCCGCATAATGGTAAAGTTTTTAGTAATTTACCTTTGATCATATTGCTATCATGATACCTGTAAAGCGGAAAAAAGCATAAATGGAGAAATAAATTTAATGAGAATGTGAAAACACTTCAGACTTGAGCAAAACTATGTTTTCTGTTTTTCTTTTCTAAATTTGCATACTGGTTAGTTTGTCTTGACGATCTGCAGTCCACAAAACCACATTAAAATGCAATGCTATCTTTCTTTTCAATTCCTTAGCAGATCAGAATAATAAGACTCAAGGAACTTTTCTGAAAAAGGATGATCCAAAGATAAGTGCTTTGATGCAGCAAGCAGAGTTGCTCAGCTCACTTGCAACAAAAATTAATACCGAGAACACAGAGCAGAGCCTGGAAAATGCTTGGAAGGTCAGAAGAAATTGTGTTTTCTTTATGTTTATATGTTACCAATTTGGAATGTGCTCAACTAAATTGGCCTCAGATTTAGTTAGCGCTATGGCTCAAAGATATTGGGACTAACGGTCAGTTAATGCATAATATCAGAAACAGTGATGACCTCAAGAAATCATGCCTCTGCATTTGCTCTATGATCTCTTTACTTCTCTATGCCAAACTACATGCATATGCTGAAATTCTTCTCTTGATCACTCCATAATGTGCAAAAGGCAAAAAAATTCCTTATTTTGTTCCTGAGCACTAGAGCATTGCCGAGTTCCTCTTCAATTTAAGAACATCATAATCATGCACACAAATATCACATATCCCTTACATTATCTCATTTCATTCTATGATGTCCAGGTTCTTCAAGGTTTCTTGAATCAAAGCAAAGAAAATGACATCGTTGGATTTAAAGTCTCTGATATTGATTTTCACCTTGAAGATTTCAAAGACTTGATAGAGGACTTAAGAAGTAGTAATGAGGGAAGCCATCCGTCTTTGAGGTAATAAAACTTAGGTCATCTAGTATTCAGATTCAATCAGGTTACATTTATTTTTAAATGTCTAAATGATGTTTAACATGTAGGCAACCCGATCTTTATGAGGCATCTCCAGCCAGTTCAGAATATAGCACAGGATCAACCCTATTGCCCCATCCAGCTGGTGATAAGACAGAACAAACTCAAACTGAGACGGTTGCACTGCATCAGGATATTAGAACTCAATTGGAAACAATTCATACTGGCATGCAGAATTGCATGCGTGAACAGGAGAAAGGGATTCTTTCTGATGCAAACACAAATCAAGGTAATGGATTTTAGTTCACTATGAGGACCTAGAATCCGTTACTTCTTACCATAATCTGATAAAACCCAACAATGTTGTCTTTTTTTGATGAAATGTCTTAACCTTTTGTAGTAGAGATATTCGCATCTTTTGACGGGCAAACAAACAATGATGGAGTTGTTTCAGTTCCATCAAGTACAGAATTCAGTTCCCCTATCCAAGTTACTCCTATGTTCAGATCACTAGCAGCAGGAATTCCAAGCCCCAAATTTTCAGAAAGTGTAAGTTGCATTAAACTACCTTTTCTTCTCTGTCTCGCTTTCAGTTTTCTAATACTGTTGATGTTACTAATTACTAATCCATATTTTTAGCTATAGCAGAAACTAAAACATTTGAAGAAACTGGTTGTAGTTTGTAACATTTCCTTAGTATCTTCTTTCTATTAACATCCATAACTTTAGAGGATTGCGAACTTATCAATTCTCTAGTTTACCAATAATGGTAGTAACAAATTGAGTTTTGTATCATTGAAGTAGCTGTAGAAGAAGTTTGACTTATTTTTTGGACCATTTCAAGTTGATTAATTCCATAATTATTAAGATCTGAAATTGTTTTTAATTAAAATTTGGGGAGCATTTTGAGGTAGGAAAGTTCAAAGTTACTGATTTTACTGGTAAGTGATACTAGTGTCTTTGACAAGGATGATCGTGATTGGTGAAGTTTTTTCTTGAATTTTTTTAGTTAGTTATTGATCCCATAGCTAAGACTATTGATTAGTAAATGAATAAGTTGATCAACAGGAACAATACTTATCTAGCAATGAGAAATTACAAGGGGCCATTCTAATGCATTATCATTTGGCATTCATTAATAGGATGTTTCTTCTACTGAAGCTAGTAGTAATACAAAGGCCAAAAAAGAAAAAAAAATGCTAGTAGTAATATAATAGGCAGAAGTAGCAGGTTGGCTGCTCTAAGCACTCCTGTAAATCAGAAGCCTGGATGTGCTTAAAATAAAGGGTTCCTTTAAGCATGGAGAAGTCAATGATAAAAGAGAAGAATTTTTGTTAATTAGGATTGACTTTGTTAGAAAAATGGTTATGGTCCAAACAATGATCTAGCAAGAAGATCTGCTTTGGTGGAATATGAGGGTAGGCAGGATGAAGTGCATGACTGGGCCGAAGGTGACTGTAGTTATCTGGATTCTATGTAATATGAAATGAGTAGCAAATTGGTATTTCTGTAGGTTTTTATAATGGGATCAATTACAAGAATTTTTGTTACTCCAGGAAAAAAAAAGGAAGAAGAAGAAGAAAGCTAGTTTGAACCTCTTATTAAAGACGAGTTAAGTGCAATAATCTTAGCAGTGTAGTTTGACATCTAGAGCATGACAGTTTAACCTGAACATTGTCAAAGCCATACAATGTAATCAAGTTACATCCAAATGGCCGACATTCAGAGCTTGGTAGAAGGCCTGCTGACAGAAAATGAATCAAAATACTACTAACAAAAAGAAAAAGATATTGAAGACCCAAAAAAGAAGAAGAAAGAAATATTAAAGGCAAATTATTGTAAAACCAAATGACAATAAAAAAAAAAAAAAATTAGAAACTGATACTCAACCAAGTTTCAGGTAAGGTTTGTTTTTGTACTTCATTTTTCTTTTGATAAGTTCTAAGGTACAGTTATTAGTCTGTTTTGTTTGCAAAACTTTTCAGAAATTCTTATTTTGATTTAACACATTGACAGTACTCAACCATTTAGGTCAGATATCTAACCTTCCATTTTTCCTGAATTTAAGAGGTAAATAAAGAAACCAAACAATTATCAGCATGTAAGTGCAGTTTATTATCCAACATCCCAAAAATAACAAAAACACCAAGGCTCAATTAACAGTCAGATAAGTTTATACTTGTATTACTCCCTTTGTCCCAGAATAATAAATGTTTTTTGATTTTATCTTTAGATTAAGGATTTGAGGATAATTAATATTTTTACCTATGTTACCTTTAAAAAAGAAATAAAAATAAAGAGACTTTTTTATGGTATAATGAATACTTAAAGTCAAAAGATAATGATAAAATTAAAGAAGGAAAAAATTGTCTCCCTTAAAATATGAAAAAATGACTATTTTATTCTAGGATAAATTTCAAATAAAAAAAACAGCTATTATTCTGGAACGGAAGGAGTACTTACAAACTGCCAGATGAGTTAAAATATGATTGTTAACATTTCATGACATCGGACCATCTAGGTTTCAGGAGAAATGATAAGAATGTGAGGGAGGCCAAGTGTGCTCCTGGATATTGCCTTAATTAGATTATGCTTTCGTCTTCCAGCTGGAAAGTATTGCTCTCCCCACAGTTCTTTTCCTGAATATTGGTTTATATGTGAATAAGTACACTCACACTTAGCTATATAATGCACATACATATCTCAGATTTGGTTTTAGCTGACTGCTTTTATTTTTTGTTTTCTTTTTCTTTATCAGGAGAGGAGCTTCCTCCTAAAAACACTTGGAATGGAGTCCCCTTGTCCCAATCCAAGCAACACCACTTCACAACCACCACCCTGCAAAAGAGCCCTCCTTCATAGTCTATAATCCCTCTGATAGTCTCACATACTGATGTCTAAACGGTCTAAAGTCAACCTTTCTCATAGTTCAGTTTCTTGAGCAACATAGCTCATATTGAGTTTTTATATATCTTCTATTTTTCTCTAAGTTGGGTTTGTTGGGTTGCAGCCATCCTAGCCTGAAGTTTTACAAGGAGGCATTTTAAGATCTGTGATCTCCCTGGTCTGGAATGTTATGGAACATTCGAGCCTACCTGACACATCTAACCTGGTGTCATGAGTTTTCATTTTCTCCCTTTTTCCTTCTTCTACTAGAGGAGTACTACCTGACTACTCACCAGTTTGTGCTTCATAACTAGTGTGTCTCATTCTTTTGTTTGTCTTCTCATCCGAGCGGTTTCGGATATGTCCTCCTTTCTTAATATCCAGTTTTTCTTTGATTTGTAATTTTGTACAGAACCTACAACATAAATTCCTTGGAGTGTAACTACACATCGGCAATTTGCCCATATATGATAATGAAACAGAAAGAAGAAAAAAAAAAAAAAAAAAAGAGAGAGAGAGAGAGAGAGAGAGACGGAAGAACAAGGGGATTAACCAGTTGAATGGATTCTTATGAGTTGTTTTTGAGTGTGAACAGGGTATAGAATAAGTCACTTGCTTTTTCCTTTCTCCATTGATATCTAATGTAATGTGACTAGATGTGATCTGAGAGAATATATGTAATGGCTTTGGTGTGTATCTCTTTTTTCTTATATATCTTAAATTTCCTTGAATTACTTCATCATCAAATCTGAATGGTAAAGATGTGACACTATGCTCCAGCAGAATTAGAAAGCATACTACAAATGATGCATGAAGCTGAAATTCTCAGCTATATGCCTTCCCTACTCTGGGGGCAACAGAACTGAAAAAGAAGCCAGAAAACAGTTCAGATAGCTAGCCCCTACTAACTAGTGCATTGCATGTTCTTCACATTTTTCATAATTTCCAGAAAAAAAAAGTCTTAAGAATCAGATTTCAAGAAAATTTCGTTCTCTTCAAAGGAAAGAACCTGAAACTAACATATGAAAATTTAAAATGTAAGGCAGCTTACTCGTGGATAAGTTGGACTTCTCTTCCTTTCTCATCTTTCTCCCCGCTTGCCTTCTGTGTTCTTCCAATATAAAACAAATTGGAGGGGGTGGAAGAAGGGTGATAGTTGGGGAAGGTGGAAGGATTGGGTGTAGTGGAGGACAAGTGTAATTATGACCAAAACAAAAAGCTACTGGTAAAAGAAGAGGAGGGAACCTCATACAAAATAAAGTGCACCAATGGGCTATAACTTTCTGCTGGAGGCATGGTGCCCTTTGACTGTTTTGACCCCAACATCCGAGCAATCTCATCATACCTAACCAACCATTCATGATTTTTTTTTTTTTCTTTTATTCTTACTTTTGAAGCTTGATGACCAAACCATTGAAGATCTTGGATCTCACATCTCAGAGTATCACGGGGTTTGTTTGGTATGTGAAAGGTTAATATGTTTAGGTTGAGAGAAATAAAGAAAGGAAGGGAAACAAAAGAAAAGATTTTTCATTCAAATATTAAGACGTTGACCCAAAAAGGTAGAGGATGATGATCGGGGTTTGAACCCCAAACATCTCATAGGAAAGGGAAACAATATCTGCTGCAACTTTGAAAGAGTAACTAGGGATCATTAAATGAAGGTCTTCTGCATTTGCCCTCCAAAAGCATATTTGGTATTACTTCAGCTAATGAATATTCCAACACATCAATATAAATTGGAGATTCCAGTAGATCTCTGTTCTGTTACATTAATATATTTCTGAGTATCTAAATTTGTGATCATTGGACCTTAGGGGTACAAATTCTGGCCAATAAGACAAAACTAAAGGGTGATTGATATATAATATGGCACTACCCACCGGGAGCAGTTTAAAAAAAAAAAAAAAGAGAAATGTGAAGTGCAAAACTGTAACAGGTCATCTTCAGGCCTTTCTCTTCTTCTGCAGCCTTTGGATTTTCCTCCACTTCAGGAAGATCTGATATGACAACCCTGAGAAGACCATCACTACACAGCCCCACTGCTTTGCAGACAGTGGATTGCCACTCAGAAGAGAAGAAACCACAATGCTGACAAATTTGCGTGTTGTGGTAATAGTTGTGTTAGCAAGAGAGCCAAATCGGCTAATAGTTAGAAAAATGAAGTTCTGGCCCACAGCACCACATAGGCAATAGATAAAAATGTCCCATGCAGCCTCTGGATGCAGCTTGCAGAACTGGACTGCCTCATAACCGCTACCATGTGGCCAGCCAAACATGTAGATCAGGTTGTATATGGTTCCCCATAAGTTCATTCCCAACATTATATCCCAAGCAGTCGTCTTTGGATACCTAAGCAAAGTATGTCATATGATTGAGAGGTCCAGATACAGACAAAAAGAAGAATATACATTTCAACTTTATCTTCTAACATTCAGCACACAATCAATTTTTGTAGACCACAAAGGGAATCTGAAAACAAATATTCTACTTATCAGAAAGAAATATTACTATTTATCTTCATCAAATCAAGCATAGCACACATCTTTTAGTTTTAGTGATCAATGCTAGCATAACATTCTAGCATCAGCCAATTACTGCAAGCCTCAAATCTGTTCTACTCTCAACCCCATTAGAAGAAATGCAACAAGTGGTGGGTTTCAAGTCTGTTCAAATCAATGAGCATAAGCAGCCCACAAAATATTTTCATTCATCTCAATGACAGACAAATAAATGGAAGAGAGGATGAGAGAGGTAGTTTAAGGATACAAAGAAATCAGCAAAATTCCCAAAGTAATTGCAAATTTTCCATTTTTCTTTTTGGTGACTAAAACATTTACAATTTTTCAACACCTTTCCAGAAAAATGAAGTTTTAAATGAACCAAATTTGCCCATTCAAAGAATTAGTACAGAGCTGTTACTCCCAAAAATTTCCTTAAAAATGCTTATTTAGTTGAATGGCAGAACAATTCACGAGAACTGCAATTTTATATCCTATCCATGCACCAAATAGAAACAGCAAATGGGTTTGCAACACATACCTTGTGTTTATTGAATCCTGGGTGGCATTTGTAAATCCATCAAATGCAAGGTTCAAGAAACAAAGTCCATATCCAAGTGGGGCATTTGGATGTGCCAACTTGCTAATTGTTTTTGAGCTAGTCTGAAATAAGTCCATGAACGCATGAAAAAAACATAAGAATCAGAACACAACTTTCATAACTAGCCACGGCATATCTCTAGTGTATCATAACAAGCAAGAAATTCTTATTCAATAAAGAAAAACAAACTCATAGGGTTTCTCTGGTTAAACAATATAACCACCACACAATCTTTACCTTCAAAAGTGCAAATGCAGATACTCCACCAGCAACAAGGAAAGAACAAAGATACTCCGGAAAAGTGTATCGTATGCCATAAACCAGAGTGCCCATCAACATGACTGAATACAGGAAAAGTAACATTAGTTATCCCAGAAGAAACATTAGAGGAAACTCTTCATTTAAAACTGAAACTACATCCACCTCAAATCAATAAAAAATATAGCATGATCTATTATCCAATACACGAAAATAAATTACAATCCCCCATCATGTTTGGGCTACAATTATGTTAGTCTTAGGCTGGTTCAACGGATAACAATCACAACTGGTTTAATCACCTAGCAATCTATTTCAATTATCAACAATTAGAAAACGAAATCAGACGAGAGATGTGGTTAAAAGTTGCAAATTCATAAGGGCTATAGCAACCATGATGAAATAACAAAATAACTACATGTCACGTTGCAACAAATTCCTCCCAACCCCCCCCCCCCCCCCCTCTCAAAGTGAGTTTTATCAGAGAAATAAACATATCTCACCTGGAATCATTTTTGAGGATTTTGCCAGGACCTGCAAGTAAGAAGAAGATTAGTTTAGAACCAATCCACTTAGCAAAGGTTACCGGAAATCTGGAATATCAAAATAATCAAAAAAATAAAAAAAATGTAGAACCAACAATGCTAACAACTTAGACATAATAACTAAATATAAAGGTATTTCACCAATTAAAGAAACTAGATTGGAACAAAAATGGTAAGGATGACTAGAACCCCTGATTGTTAAACGTACTCTATATACATCTCCATCTATATTAGCTCTCAACTAGCATTAGAGACAACAATTTCCAAATTCAATGCTACATCATCATAGTCAATAAATTGTAATGTAGTCAAGCTGGTAACTTAGAACATGAGAGCAACTCAAGTTCGGGGAAGTTGTTAGACATGCCTGAGCTGGATAGCTTATGTACTTCAATGCCTCTATACCCATCGCAGGACCAATTGTGTTTGTAATGCCGGCACTCCAGAAAGTCCACCAAGGAGCACCACCGCTGCTACCACTGGACCAGAGCTTTATCACTATTTATTAGTCACAAAAACAACAAAATTAGCCGTCCCATCTACATTCAGCAAATTGTAAGGTAAAGTGCTGTAGAGAAACTCACTTATATATGACCAAACCAAACAGACCACATTCTGCGCCAAGTTTAAGAATGCAAGATGCTCAAATCTCTTCCCATCCGGACCAAATCGCTTGGTTGACCTAAGAGAAATTTAATGGAGAAAAATGCAATTGAATCCCTCGAATTAAACAGATCAAACATGGAGAAATCCCTACGGATTATTTAACATCAAACGAAATGCTGATTCCCGATTCCGCGGAAACAAGATCAAAATGAAAGAGCTCTAAATAAACGAAATCCACAGAAAAGCATAACAAAATAGAAAATCTAACGGAAGTAAAATGGTGGAAACACTGACAAAGTTTCTTGAAGAACGCCTTGGTAAATATAGGCAGCCCAGATCCCGGCGACGCAAAATGCTAACAGAAACACTCGTCGGAATCCGGCTCCATGAACTTCCATTGCGACGGCGTTCAGGAGCGGACTTTCGCTCGTTCTTCTTCTCCTTCTTTCTGGTTCTCGAAATTTGAGGTTGGAAGAGAGTGGAAGCAGAGAGGAGATCAGAGAGCAGAGAAGGAATGCGGGGAAGAAAGGAAACGAAACGAGAAAGTTCGGTTCAACGGTTAAAGTACGCCGAATTCGTTTCCCTTTTGTTTTTTTTTTTAGGAAAATTCGTTTCCCTTTTGTTTATAAGAGGAAAGACGTGGGATGTCCACGTGGATGCATCTTATTGGGTCTGTGACTTCATTCCCCAATTCTGATTGGTTGTTTAGACGCGGACTGTGATTCTGGTTTCTTGACTGAACTTCACCAGTACGGTTGCCTGGCATAGTTTGTGACGTGGATGGAAAAGCTATTGGCTATCTAATTCAATAACTACAACCAACCAACCGGGCATGAGTAACAATGATTGTTCCCAAGCTTTAGGGATTGAGTGAGGTGGTGGTCAGATTTCGAGTTATGCCATCACTGTAAATTCTATTAATTTATGATTTAATAGTCGGGGTGAAATATTTATTATTTTAAGAAATTTCAATTGTTAACAAATTAATTTTACTAATTTTTTAATCATTATCTTGTAAAATAAAAATAAACACAACCAGAAAATTCAAAGGGACCTGACCATAGAAACAGGGTTCGTATTTAATGATTCGTCGGTAATTTTAGTGTTTGAACTTTAGTGTTTGAATCAATGTTGTTAATACCATATTATTATATGTATTAATTTTATTATTAAAATGATATATATTAAATATTAAAAATTTTTACATATAAATTTATCATTATAAATATATATTTTTATAAATTATATATCAAATTTTCAAATAATTATATAGGCAATTGTCAAATTTTCAAATAAGTCAAAAAGATAATTTTCATCTATGTTATAATTATAAAAACAAACACCCAATCGGATTCATCACAAATATTCTTCAATTGTTTTTACCGAGAGATAATTACGAACAAACAATAAAATTAACATTATTAATCATTTTGAACATAATTATAAGGATCCTCATTTGGAGGATCATCCACTGCCACACAACTGTTTCATCATTCATGAATAGAAAACCGAATTGCAAAATGCGTAGAGAAAAATCAACTATAGAGAAAAATGCATGCAAATTGTAAAATGCAGAGAAATAAAAAAAGAAGAACAATCACCCACTGCCAGACACATATACAATGCCCACTGTCACTGGTCAAACCCTAAGAACTTGAAATTCTAAATCAAAAAAGAAAAGGAGCTCATACCCAAAAGACGAAGTTGGGCTACTGAGAGTGATGAAGAGATAAAGGCTAATGTACCAGAGAAGCTAAGCAAGAAGATGCTGGCAACTTGGGAAGAAAGGATCTTAGAAGGCCTCATCGGGCTAAGGATGCGGACAGGACAGAGAATGGCAATGGCTTTTGATTTCCTTATTTTGATGCCTGAAAAGATACTCTCCAAGCTCGCGAAACAGAAATGCAAGGAGGAAGCAGTGGCAGCAACAAAGAAGAAGTGGAGACAGCCCACCGACAACGAGTCAAGGACAGGATTCGTGAATCATGAGAAAGGAGGAGAAGTGGAGAACAGCAACAGAGATCTGCAATTTGCAATGAAATCACAATTAAAAAGGGGAGTTTTATTTTTTTTTTTATTTGGACATGAGTGTTTCGGCGAAATTTCCATGTACCGATAGATACATCAAATTTCGATGTTCCAATCAGTACATCAAATTTATATCGGTACATCAAAATTTAATTAATATTTTGAAATTTGACCAAAACAAAATTCAATCATATTTCATTTCGATTAAGCTAGAAATTCAGTATATACCGACAGTACTTATCCATACAAAACGATACCAACAACACTGGTTTGAATTTAATTGATGGGTTCGATTCCCAGTTTCCCACCAATTTCATCCTACTCAATTTCCCATGTTCTAAAAAGAGAAAAAAAAAAAAAAAAAAAGGCCCAGGCCATAGCAGCCCATGGGTTCAACCCCGAGGCTTAGTTCCTAGAGCTCTTTGGTTGGAGTTTCAAATCTCATCGGAGACCGTAATACACACTCCCATCCCCTCAATTCCATGTTAAAATAATAATAATAATAATAATAATAATAATAAAATTCAAAGATTTAAGCCCCTAACTTTACAACACTAGGGCTCATTTAGTTGGGTAATACTTTTTTAGTTAAGAGAATGTTTTATAATTTAAATTATATTAAAATTTATGTTATTTTATTAGTTTTAACTCTTAAAATAAATTAAAATTTTAATCTTAAATTACATTATTTTATTTAATTAAAATTCAATTTAAAATTTTAAAATTTATTTTATTAAATATGGGTATTTAAATATAAAACTAATTATATTAAAATATATAATCAATTTTTAAATTTAGTATCAACATTTAATAAAGTAAAATTTTAAATTTTAAATTAAAATTTTTAAAAAGCCAAGATTGATATCTACTAATCTCTAATAAGTATAAGCTAAATTGAGAAGCTTAAAAAAAAAAAAGAAAAAAAAAGAAAAGAAAAGCAACAACAGCAATTGCTCTTAACCAAGCAAAGCTACCTCAGCTCTTTATTACCGTGTCATTGCTTTTTGGGCCAAATTCTACATTCATAATAATTGGCCCAATTAAGCTTTTTTCTGTTGTTAACAGCAGATGGTAGTTGTTCACTGGGCTCAAATGAAATCACGTCATGGGCTCATATTCTCGAGTAATTACAGCTGCATATCTCGCAATCATCCAGCGAACACACTATAGCTCCTCTATATAGTTATTCAAGA
Organism: Rubroshorea leprosula; assembly: GCA_020521535.1. Taxonomy (NCBI): domain Eukaryota; kingdom Viridiplantae; phylum Streptophyta; class Magnoliopsida; order Malvales; family Dipterocarpaceae; genus Rubroshorea; species Rubroshorea leprosula. Next base: position 883,674 of record BPVZ01000014.1, read on the forward strand.
GCGGAGGTTCTTTAGTTATTCCCTCTCTCCACATGCTCTCTTACCAGTTAGTCTGTTTTATCCAAAAATAATAATAATAATTCTCTACCAACAAAAAATTGCATGAGTTGGTACATATTATACAACAATGATATAATTATATTATTATGTAAAATTTTAAGTCTATAATTATGATGTATCATTAAATAAATTGATAATAATAAAGTTATAATAACATGTAAAATTATAAATTTACAATTTTAATATATTATTAAATGAGTTGATACATATAATATTATTTGTGACTCCTTAAACGAAAAAAATTAATTGTATAATAACACATCAAAATTGTAATCTTATTATGTCATGTACTATTATACCTAGATTATTTTCGTAATTAGATAAATACTTATAAATTATAATAATGTGTTATTAAATGAATGGATATATGTTAGGTACAAAGAGTCAATCATATAATGGCATATCATGATTATAATTTTAAACTGCTATGTGGAATTTTGATTATATCATTTTTTATTAATTTAAAGGTGTATTTAATTTGACTAATTTTGTTAGTCTATAGCTCTTTTCTCCCTAAACAATTGGTTAAAGTGTTTGAAAAAATATTTTTATAGTGTGATTTTAAAAAGTTGAATGATAAATATAGATAGAATATTAAGTAAGAAAATAAAAAGAATACCATAGACAACTTCGAATTTGAAATGGTTAAGTAGAGAATCAAAAACCTTTTTTTCTTTTTTTGCGCATGATATGTGAGGAGATACTTTAAATACTCAAACTTTGAACTAATCAAAATTACATAAAGTGCATTTTTATTCGAATGATATTCTCTCTTCTTTTTTTTTTTCTTTTTTTTTTTTATCTCTTTACCTAAATTCTAAGTGTTTTCTGCATATTTGAAATGACTCTGTAACTAAACTTTTAAAAACAAAACTTCTAATAAATAAAAGTTGAAATACCATATGAAATATTTTTTAAAAGATTAAGGGGTGACTTAGAGATGGCAACAGGGCTCCACCGGGTCAAGGAGTCCCTCGTTGTCCCCATCCCCACGAATGGTGAAGACAGGTACCCTCGCGAGAATTTTTTATAATGGGCAGATTTTAGCCCCTATTCCCATTCCCCTCGAAAATCCCTATTCTTCACTAATTGATATCAAAATATAAATTTTTTACATATAATTAATAATATTCAATATAATGAGTAAAATTTTAAAAATTCAAGTACAATTAACTAAAATTCTTTAAATATAAATTATCCAATACAAATAAAGATCAATTCAACATAAATAGCTAAACCAAAAGATTTGTTTTAAACATAACTAAAGATCAATCCAACATAAATAACTAAATCAACATACTTAGGTTAAGTTTAATTTTTATTGGATTAGATTTGTGTTTGAAATGTATATTATGTATTGCTATAATAGATTGAACTAAATTTAAAATAAAATTAATTTATATAATTTTTTAATTTTTTGTGGGGTTGGGGATCTCCACAGGGTGGGGAATTCCCTACGTAATTTCGCAGGGGAAAAATGCCCCTATCCTTGCCTCGTGAGGATGAATATTCCTTCCCACCCTGCCCTTGTGGCAGGGATTTCCGTGGAACCTCACAGGGGTCAAGGCAAATTACCACCCTAAGTTGGTTGTACCCTTACCCCACATCGGCTCCATCCCTAAAACCTTAATTCACGATAGTGAGAATCTAAAGGTGCACAGAAAGGGGCCAATAACTTGAGTGGCTTAATGGTATTAATCTCTCTAATTAAGTAAAATAAGAGGTCTTAGTTTTGAGTTGTACTCACATGTCATGTGAGATTAGGGGGTGATTGTACCCTTACCCTTCATTGGCTCCATCCCTAAAAATCTAAGGGTGCAAAGAAAGAAGCCAACAACTTGAGTGGCTTAATGGTATTAATCTCCTTCTAAGTAGAGTAAGAGATTATAGGTTTAAATTGTATTCACGTAGCATGCACTTTGAGATAAGTTAAGGAATAAAGAAATTTATTTTCATTATTTATTTGAACAACCATTCGTCTCCCAATTAGTTACTGATCTGAATTTCCGTAAAGCAACTCTATATGCAGTAGGTTCAAGGGTTAATTAAAATTGAGCTCGAGACAATTCTCGTTCACTAGGATTAAGTATGTTGTAGTACCATTGTAGCACGGACTATTGAACGTCCATGTCATCAAAGAATAAGTTGCATATAAAACATCATGGGACTGGACTACTAAAGGAATGAGATTTAAATTATTTGATTATTGTTGTAGTGGTTTGCCTGTGTTTGTTTTGACTTATGACTACTGCTAAGAGAATTTATTTGTATTTAGTTGATTTTTTTTTTTCCCCTTTTGGTTAGACGAGAGTCAGTTTGGGGACTGAGGGATTCAAACCGCCCATTTAGATATATATTCGGAAGTGCTCAGCTGAGACTGCCACTTGAGTTGCTACCCATAAATGCATTTATTATCTGATGACTTATGGTTTAACTAGCAAGGAATTTGTTTATATCATTTATTAATTAAAATTTGATTTTTTTAAGTTAATAAAAAATAATTTTTTATAAATTCTTTAATTTCAACTTAAATAATTATATTTGATCAAATCAACGAAAGTGGATCATTTTCTAAGTATGTATAAACTAACTCCAAACACTTTAGTAATTAATTAATGATTTGTTAGTTTAAGTGGAATGAACTTAATTTTTTTTAAGTATGATCTCGAGTTCGAATTTTTTGAATGAAAAAATAAATGCCGGAAGAGTTTCTCCTTAAATAGTGTTTAATACTGCTCGATTCTGAATTAATCGGGATCTAATGTGATTACCGAATATTGAAAGGTTAATACAAAAAAAAATACTCTAGTAATTAAAATATATATATATTTAAGGGAATAATAAACTAAATTTTGGCTAACTAAAGTCGACCTCTTCCTACCAATTGTAAACTTATGGGTTTTTCCACTCTTTTCAGACGCTAATAAAATAACCAAATCCAAAACACCTGCTAATAAAATAACCAAGTCCAAAACACCTGCTGGATTAGGCCATTTTCCACTGATTCCCGGAGAAATTTGGGCGAAGGAAACAGCAGACCCACCCTTAAAATGCAAGTATTCCGAAGGTAGGCCCCAGGGTCGTTTGGAAAGTAGAATTGGTCAAATATGAGATTGCTCCAACGAATTTGATTCGTTATTATTAGGCCCACACTTTGGAGCTTTGTTTAATTCATTAATTGCTTCTTTTTAAAAAAGCTAATAATAGCCCAATCAGCTGACCGAGTCAAATGCTCAGTTTTTCTTTTACTTCAGGATCAAACCTTTTGTATTAAGTAATTATATTATATTTTTATTAATTTAAAATTAAATTATTTCCAATTTTATAAATTTTTTTTAATATTTATCTTTTCATTCATAAAATTTAAATTTATTGTCTTATATAAAAAAAATTAAACTATTTTCATTTAAATCTATAAATAATTAATTCGTGTCATATTTCTAGTAACATAAAATTTGAATTTTACATCTGACACTTTTTTATTTTTTTAAAAAACAATAATTAATATTATTAATATAATTATTATTATTTTTAATAATAATAATAATAATAATTCATTAATGGTTGAAAAAAAAACTATACATGGTACGGACAATCTTAATTTTACAATTCTGTTTATAATTTGACCGAATATTGCATCACAGTTTCGTACCTATACAAAAATTAAAATACTAATTTAAAAAACATGTCTTTGAATAAATATTTAAAAAAATTAAATGTTAGATTTAATGATTTATTGATATAAATTATATATATTAATTTTTAAGTTAATTTAATATTTATAATTATTAAATTAAAAATTTTATTTTAACATATATTTAAAAATATTAAATTTTAATTAATTAATAAATTAATTAAATATATTTCAATTAATTTAAAATTAATATACATGATTAATATCAACAAATCATTAAATTCAATGGTTAGTTTTTCAAAATATTCATTGGAAGATAGTAGTATTTTTAAAATTGAAATTCTAATTTTTTAAGAATTATAATTAAAATGTATTTTTTTTAGATAATAAGCTCTTTTTATTAGATATTCACTTATTTAATATTGCATTAAATTAAATGTAAAATTATGTAGAGAGAATTGTACTGGCATGATTCTGGCTAGAGATAGAATATTAGAACTACATAAGTTTTTAAAATATTGTCAGTTAAAATACTAACTTTATTTTGTTTAATTTTTAAAAATAATCAATAATTATAATTATTAATAATAAATAATTAAATAATTAATATTTTTATTTAATAAATTAAAATTAATTTATATATTAATACTTTTAAATAT
>BPVZ01000014.1:902361-936744 GCA_020521535.1 Rubroshorea leprosula
CAAAACCAAAATACAGTCAGAAAAATCTGCACAAACCCACATCAAAATTTAGCCATTCAATGGAAACCAAATTGTTGAGACCTAAAATAATTTGAAAATTTTGAAAGCTTTGGTCAAGAAATCCCGTGCTTGGGGATGCAATGCTTGTACTTACACGGGCAAATTTTGGGGCGAAGAAGCCGAAACTAATTTGCTAAGTACGCAGTGCCCAGTTAACGCCGTTAAACTAAACCCGGATTGAGGAGTCCGGGACCGTAGACCGTGGACCGTGGGCCGTGGAATTTCGGGGTTGGGAATTAGGATGCGGGAAAATCAATAGCCGAAACCTCTTATAAATTTTTTTATATAGAGTTAGAATATATTTATATATAAATATCATATATAATATTTAAATAAAATTTTGATTGCACTTTATCCTTGTGGTCTAACCATTATAACTTGGTTTGTAAAAATGCACCTTAGGCTGTGGTTCGAACCTTCCACCTTCAATTGTAAATCTATTAAAATAATAATAATAATAATAATAATAAAATAAAATTTTGATTATTTATTAATTGAGATTTCTTTATTTTTTGTTATATCTATTACAAATAATTATTTTTATCAAAAAATTTATGATAAATCTCAATTGTTGTAAATAAAAAAATAAATAATCAAGATTTAATGAAAATGTAATGTGTTGTGCGTAAATAAATGTATATTTTTTTATATAATTTTGATTTTTTTGTTTTACAATCTAAACTATTTTAAATTACAAAATAAAAATTTTTAAATGGTAAAAGATCCCCAATTTCAAAAGGCTCATTTCTCATCCTAAGATTCACGTTTTGAAATTTAAAATAGTCCAACCATAAAATAGTTTTTTTTGTAATTTATATATTTTTTAATGGTTTTTTTCACTCAATTAGTATGGGTAAAATTAATTAATGTTGTTAATATGAAGCAAAACCCTCTGCCCGTGCAGATGGCAGCAACTATTTTATCATCTTCACAAGGTTAATTTAGGGATTGCCTCTACTCGCCCCAATATGCAAAATTTTTATAGAAAATTGGCTTTGGCAATGTAAAGTTGAAAGCGTGGATTAGTTGCACATGAGAGCTTCATTAGAACAAAAAACCCATCTCTTTTATGATATTGTTGCGAAGTTCATGCAGGGTGTTAAATTGCATTCTTACATAGGCAAGAGGGCACAGGTAATACGGAATCTAAGTAGGTAGGGAAGCAAAAGTGATGTAGAGATGTGTCTTCAAGAGCCAAGTAGTAAAATTTCTTGAAAGAGTTTAGTAGATTTCCAACACCAGTCAGTGTAAATAACATATACCGCACCATGATGAAGGGGGAAGTACGTAACAAATACAACATTGTGGGTGCCAATGCGCACGCATGTGATGTATGGAACGATTACTTTGGAGCGTCATGACTTCTGTGTCTGAGAATCTCAACACCAAGGTAGTCAAGAGGACCTTGAACAGCAACATGAGGCTTACCAACTTTCACACGAACAGCACTTATCTGGGGATAGTTGGTTAACGTTGTTGATGCAATCAGTTGAGCCACAGACTCTAGAAGATTTTGCGGTGGTCCTTCCACAACCTCCTTCACAATGCTGTCAATTGGTCAGTCCAAATGTTAAGATGAAAACCAGCATCAAAGAATTCCTATTTTGAGAAATTCTTTCTCACATATATAATTAGATACTCACCGATGGCTTATGGAGCTAAAGAAAAGCATTATATGAACATAAACGATTCAATGTTAAGATTTTAAACCTACTTGATTTTTGTTTCTGTAAAATGCTGTCAACTGCCAGTCCAAAAGATAAAAAGAGAATTGCATAAATGAAAGCATATTTTGAGAAATTCTTACGTATTAGTTAGAAACTCTCTCAGGGAGTAACATAGCCCCATGAATGAACATTGACAATTCAATGATAAGATTTGAATTCTCATAAGCTAGTGATATAATATGTGGCATTTCAGGTGCCTTAGATGAAGATCAACATATCACTTACCGGTAAATTTCGGTGTAGCTAATAGTATCTGACAAGCAGTCAGATTTACCAGCCAGCCTGAGATCCATCCAGGCATCTACATCTATCAAGAACTTCTGACCCAGTTTCCTTTCTTCAGCCTTCACACCATGAAAGCCATGGAATTTCAAACCCCTGAGTATGAGTTTGTCTCCAATGGGCATTCCAACATCCTCCATCGCCACTGCTCAAAAAAAAGTCCAATTAGCTACATTCTCTGAGAACTAAAAATGATATAAGGGTCTTCTGATTTACAAAGACCAATATTAATGATTAATTGTTAATCACACACAAGCTTGGAAACAATGAATTGAAAATTTTTATTAGTATGACCAAAGCAACAAGAATATAATAATATCCGCATGCTGAAATCCTCTAAATCCTATATTTTTCTTCAAAATGCAATGACAGCACTTTGATCGTTAATGCCAAAACTTTCCCGGCATATGGAAACTACCATAAAAACTAAAACTATGAAAATCATAAAACAAATTCCCACTCATCTTGAGAAAATGATATATAAAAAGATTTCCCAACGAGGGCAATTTCCAGGCAACAAATACTTGATCAAACAGAACAATTTCCTCAAACAAAAAGGAAAACAAAAAGGGTCTTAAATGGGCCTAGAACTGAACTAACTCACATAGTCACACCCACCCCATCCCACCAAGAGAGGGATTGTTTTAAAGTAAAGCATTCATAATTTCATTAATAAAAGCCATGCTGCCTGCCAGATGCAGTTATCATTCAAAAGTAGATTTAAAACCCAACAAAACAAGAATCTCTAGTAAAAGAAAATAGGGTTAAATCCCCTTGCAAAGCGTCATAAGGCAGCTAAGACAGGCAAATAACAAACTCAGAATTTCCAGAGCTGTTAAAACCAACAAAATCAATGCAGTAAAATAAAATCCCCTAAACCCGAAAAAATAAACAGCACAGAGAACAGGAGAGAATTTTTGAATCTTTAAACTTCAAAATAGAGCCATAACAGGACCTAAATTTGCTCAAATAAGACTTCTTCCACAACTTCATGCTTACAAGGATAAACAAACAACCAAACCAAAAAAAAACCCGATAAGTTTAGAGAATAAAGTGCCTAATCAAAGTGATTTCTTGAGTAATAAAACCTTTAGATGACCGGCAAGCGGCCAGATTAGTAGAAATTGCACTGAAAATCAGGTGGAGACAGAGAAAATACTCTAAAATGCATAGAGAGAATTAGTGGATAGCAGTTTCAGATTATCTTTCAAGGGAGGGAGAGGCAAAGAAGAGACTTGTTAGGTACCGGAAAGAGCCGTCCTTTTTCTTCACCGTTGATGGGAGAGAATAGAGGGAGAGCAAAGAAGCAGGAGATATAAAGAGGGCAACGAGCGGCAGGCAGGGCCTAAATAAGAGGCACGGTGAGCCCCAATTTTTTTTTTTTTTTTTTTTTTAAATAACACAGTAATAAAATGAAAAACTAAAAAAGTAATTTTTATTTTACAATTGCGTGAGCAATGTAATAAAATAATTTTCCTTCTCTAACCACTTTTCCTAAATTATCATAAAAAAAAAAAAAAACAATTTTCCCTAAATATACTCAACGAAGTTACATCTTTATAGCCAAAACTACACAAATTTTGTTGTAGTTTAAACTACATAATATTAATTTTAATAACAAATTTTTTTTGGTATATCTTAATGAACATATTTAAATTTGATATCTTTAATTTGAAATCTTAAAATTTTAACTATTAAATTATTCTTTTAATAATTACAACAAATAAATTCCTTAAAGCATATATTGTGTCAAAATATTTTTAGGTATTCTTATAATATTATATTACCACAATTTATATTATTTTATATAAATTTATATTTTTCTATACTTAGCATTTACACATAACATTTCTTTTTTAATAAATAATAATAAATTAGATAAAAAATTAAAATTAAAATTTGAGATCAATAATATAGATCATATATTACTTAATGATTAATTTTTTTATTTTTTTTAAATTTATAATATTATATATATTAATTAATTTAATAACACTTTACATGCCATATTATTAGTTTTAAATTTTCATCCTAAATTTTCGTGCTCCTGTATCCCTCCTTTCTAATATATACATTCAAACAGAGTTTTCTAAAAGGCTACTTAAGATTAGCACTTAGCCTCTTTGATTTAACGGTTTAAATGCTGTTGGAATCAAATTGGCTGCAGAGACAGTATGTGATGCGCTGCAATTGTTTTTTTTTTTTTTATTATTTGCCCCTCCAAGGAAAACAATGGAATAAAGCTCCACTGTACACTCTTTTAAACCTTTTTTTTTTTTTTGAACTTAGGAGAACTCATATATTAAGATCAATGTCATACGGTATTTACATAAATATTTTTTTTATCTAAACAATAAAAACAAATGTTAGAACACAAAGTGCAACTAAAGATTACAATTAAAAATATATCAAGTTCAACGACGACAAATAAAAAAGACAATGTAAATTTACACAAATTCTTTTGGTCAATCGTTCTAAACAAACTGGATGTCTTTCCATCTACTTTTGAAGATGAGCACACTCTCCAGGATGCCGTGGCAAGGAAATTGAAGCAACCAGTGACCAATGCCTAATACTTGCTTTATTGTCTTATTGATCACTAAATTTGAGCAAACAAACAAAAAAACCAAAAAAACAGTAAAAAAAAAGAAAAAGACCACCGGAAGAGTCACAAAAGGAACCAATAGACTACTCAAGGTGGTCAACAGACAAGGGAGCATGAAAGGCCAGCTCCACCTTGCTTGAAAAGCCGTTGGGCTTCCAAGCATCAAAAACTCGAGAAGCCTGACGGCTTCCAAGCACCAAAAAAGCTGATGTTTGTGAAGAGTTTAGTAAGAAGAAGCTGGAGAATTCTAGAGAAGAGAGAGAAATAGAACAGGAACGTCTACACTCTTTTAAACTTTAGTGTATACATTAGAGATTGCTGTAAGAACGCAGGTTTATTTAGGTCTTTTTAGGTGTTCTGTTGTATAAGCTTTTACAATTTAGAAGTCACCATAAGATCAAATTGGGGTGCTATTAGATCTTAACCATTCCGATTTTATTAAGAAAGTTTTTAAATTTACCTTATTTTTATAATTTAATCAAAAAATAACCACCATTACTAACTAAACTTGACCACCAAAGCTGTTAGTCACAAGAAAGCAAGAAGTTCATAAAATTTAATATTTGGATGTTCCAAGAACAAAAATTATATAATTACAATATTACATAAAATTATAAATTATAATGATTAAATAAATAAATACATATAATAATATACATAACCATTTGAATAAAAATAATCAATCATATGATAATATGTCATAATTATAAATTTCCATTGCATTATAATCATGACATTTTCTTTCCAAGAAAGGCATGGAAAAGAAAATCCTGTTAGTCATCCGTATTCTGATAAAATGAACAGATGGCTGATAAAAAGAACAGACACAAAAAAGGGAAAAATGAAAAAGGATCAGATACGACCCAAATGGCACAACTAGGGTAGCTAGCAAATGCAAGATATACAAATTTTTTACCATAAACTACTTAAGATCTTGTCAGATTATGACAATTAAGAGTGTGAAGAAAGTGATCCAATATCGTGATCTTTCTGGAAGCTGGAACATTAGCTAGTGAACAAAATTGTTACACCATACACCATATTCACTCATGTTGAATCCCATGTTTAAAACAATATACGATCTTGATAAATCTCCAAGGCCTGGATGATCTTCTCAATGAACAACTTACGATGCAATCTATATCTGCATGAGTTCACAATATTATTAAACCACGTAATACTAAGGTAAGTGGATTTTCACTTTACATGGGAATTAAAATTAATATGCTTTGACAAAACTATTTTAAGTGAGAGAGTACATACTTTATTGCAGTTTCAAGTGTCTTCCTTGCTTCTGGCATAGAGTCTGTGGAGATAAAATAGGAAGAATTCAATTATTAGCATCAAATATCCGGAAAGAAAGCCTATACTATAAGAGGCTCCTTAAGCTAAGTTTAAACCAGTTGTCAACCGTGAATATCCATATAAAAGGTTAACCTGCCCAACTCTACCATAAGTCTCACAGGATGGAAATTCTAACTGTGTAATTGATACCATTCAAGTACCACATGGTGCAAGCTTACCTAGCAATTTCTGGTCTTGTCCAGAAGTTGTAGGAAATTGTGCAAGCATCTGCTGGCATTCTTCCTGTAAATCTTTCACAGCTTTCTTTTCCTTGCTTGGGATCGGGGGCAAGTCCCCATCTGACCATGTTGGCAATGTTCTTGCTGCTGCTATGACTGCCCCATCAACAAAGGAATCTCCATCACCGGATAGCTGACCTGATTAAGATTTGTATACACACACTGGGTTATAAAGTTCAAGTGACCAAACTATGCAGTCTTAATTAAAAAGGTAGTTTTAAAAGTTATAAGAATGCATACTGTTGTGATAATATTCTTCAGGAAGGCCAAATATGTTGAAGACTGAGAGAAAGGAATCCAAATGAATTTTTGCATTTCCAGAAAAATGAATTGCATCCCAAGGATTCTGCAAAATATTAATATTTAGGGAAAAAAATATGATGACAAAGTAGAAGAAAGGGGGAAAAAAGTCACTTCCAGTAAGCTTGTACAAGGCAATGAGCCGGTAATAATCTAACTTACTAGGAGATAAGGAAATTGGTGCCATAATCAGTTTAAATGTTTGAATATGTAGCTCACATATAATCCTGAACAATCATGCCATAAACTACAACATGCTAGATATACATCTGGGATTATATAATACCTCACTGTCAACATGTTATAAATATCAAGTCCATGTTTTGGTGTCTAATCATGCATCCAAATTGCATGTTGTCATGAGCCAGGCACACCACTGGCCTTGCCCTTCTGCCTAACTTCTTGCAGCTCTCAAAGCTTAAGCTCAAGTTGTTAAGTATTTGCTGGCTTACATATTTTCCAGATTTCAATAATAATTTCTACATCTTTCAAATGTAGCATGGGGTATCACACAAAGCTCCCAATCTATAGCTCTCCTTTCATTTTCTTTTAACAATCATTTGTCTTTTAGTGTTGATTGAGACAAAATATTAATGAGTAATGACCACATTGCAGCATACTTTAAAAAGACTTCTTCCCAATATGGCAAACCAAGTTTTTTGCCAGTCATGCCTCATCAATGAATTATCATATTCTTGACTGCTTTATATGGTTTTGTGTCAAGGTTTAAGTCAATCAAGCCTCCACTAGAACATATTACTGAATACTTTAGCAAAAATTCCAAACCACACATTATAAATTCCTAAGCTCTTTGTACCAGAATTGGAGACCAGGCAGAACAATGGCAGGTTTAGAATTAGATACACATTTATGCACAAAATAAAAAGAGAAAAAAAATGAAGAAGAAGAAGATAAAGAAGAAAGCAAAGCAAAGAAATTATAGATTTGTATTAATATTATATTACATTTCATGTTACTCAATGCTGGTAATGGAAACAAAAATCCATTTTTCTTTTCCATCTTTCCAGATATCTAAGTTGGAGGGAGAAGATAAAAGGAAATTACCACAGATGAAGAGAAACCATATCGCTGCATGAACATATCATTCTTCTGCCCATTCATATAGTTAATGGTCATCTGAAATTTTATTGGATTCTTAGAACATTATTATCAAATTTAAATGAAAAAGAGATCTACTTTGGCTAATGACTTTAAGAGATATTATATTCTTTGGCATTATAAATGATAACATAATTTGGGGTGGGGTTCAACTCAATTGGACCAAGCCTGGCTGTGCTATCACTACTTTTTTCAATCATAAACAAAAGCCTCAACATATTTTAGAGACAAAGCTAAAATATTGGAAAATTAAAAGTAGAAATGGTCAATCACATCAAAAAGGATAAAAAAAAAAGGTTAACTAAAAAAGTCACCATCTTTCAGCAGGGTATGGAGTTGTATGACTGAATCAAGTAGGTCTGTTTTGTGCATGGAAAATATAGAGGTAAAGGAAAAGTCAAGATTGGAAATGTAAAAATGAAAATAATTTTAAAACTACAATATATTTTCTCATCTTATTTGTTAATGCAATTTCATTTAAAAAATCCAAATAATATACTTTATTAATAAGAGGGTAAGCTATACACATAGCTTTAATTATTTTGATTTGATCTTTTCTTTTCCTTTCCTTCATTTTTTTCCATGAACCACACATAACATAAGGACTGATAAAGGAGACACTAAGTTTTGCACAAGTGTAGCAATTTTTTAGTTCAAAAGATAAATCCTTAATAATGGTTAGATGTGGAGGTTAAGGCTTAGTTTGAAAATGCTGATTTGTAGCTGTAGCTGTAGGTTTTTTGGTCCTTTAACACCCTAAAAATATATAAAATATATTTTATATATTTAATATTTATTTTAATTAATATTTTATATATTTTAAAATAGTAAAAAGATATAAAAACCAAAAGGTAAAGCACCAAGAAGTGTTGTCAAACGAAGCTTAAGTAGACTAATAATTGTCATTCTAATAATTCATCAGGATCAAAATCCAGAAAAAACATATCTAACCTACCTCATCACCTTTCTGGATCCTTTGCCCAGCATTTATCATCACCTCAAGCATGCGATCCTTAAAACGCCAATGAAGAAAACAATTTGGTTGAAAGGAATGGTTTAGCATGTCTACAAAAGTATAACAAAACTCATCAAAATTACTATGAACATTCATCAAATGACACTAAAACAAGCCAACACAATTTCAGACCAAGAAGTAGACTACAGAACAGCATGTATGAAATAAGACAATTAAAAATTTTAATAATACACAAAAATGTAAAAAACTTAAGAAGCCTTACATGATTTTGGTTTTGATCATGGCCATTCTAATTAAAAATTATTAGATTAAAATTTGAAGAGATTTGGTGGATGAAATTTACCAGCATAAGGAATTAGCATATTTGAATCTTGAACCAGTGCACCAATCCTAATTTGCATGTTGATGCACCTAGATTGTGCAATGCTAACAGCCCACATAAACCTTTCAGGATCTCGAGCAAGGCGCTTTATTTTCAAGGGGACAGCAGAGTGCTGAGTGAGGTTAAACACACACAAATAAAAAGAGCATTAAAATGAGAACTCTTTGGATTAAATAATGGTAGAGTGATTAACAAAAACTCTTGGTGCTATATAATATAGACAATTTGTGTTTACCCAGTTCTTTTCCCAAAATTCTATAACTCTTTCTTGTTGTTTTCTCATTGTTGAAGCAAGATCTGGATCCTGCAGCTCTGAAAGATCCTCCTATAAAATGAAATGTATTAACCAATGGGAACAAGGAAGGAGGTTAATTATGCCAAAAGGTAATGAGCATAGAAACTTGAAAACTGAAATGACTCTAGAAACAGCATATAGCAAGTTGAGGCTATATCAAACATAACTTACAAAAAAACCAAAAATAATAATAATTTAACTATATCAAAGATGCAGTCTTAAACAATGAATTCAACCATACTTTCAGGAGCCCCAGAATATCTATCATTAACTATAGATTCTAGAATATTCAGGGCATGAACTAGAGCACATGATGCAGGTTTTGATGAGCAATATGAAAAGTTAGATACATTAGGAGACAAAAAGCAATCACATTCACATTATCTATACATGTAACAGCTCTCATTTTTATGTACTTGACAAAGGATATTGTTATTGATACCAGTGCATGTAACTTGTTTGGTCGTCAAGATTAAGGCTGCATTTGGGATTGCTTGGACATTACTTTCTACCAAAGATGCACAGTGCTTTTAGGTATTTTTGCATTTGGTAAATTTTTAGGGATTAAAACCACTTATGTTCGATAATTTCCGGACATTATAATATTAATACAAGACCAAAACATCCATTAACAATTTTATTATCATCGAATTTTAATAGTTTCTTTTTCCTTTTGGGACTGCTTTAACAGTACTTTTTCCCACAGCAACAGCCACAGCCACCCTAAACAAAGCCTAGACAAGAGTTTTGAGACTGATAAAAGACAGTAAATTAACCCCCAAATCATAGAATAGAAAGATTAAATGTAAACAATTTTACCTACCTCTGTGGCTAGAAGCAAGCTAGTGCACTCATCTGCACTGGGTAAGAAGTCACCATACAGTTGCCAAAAATTGTCATCCTTATCAAATGCATACAAAAGAAGACATGCTAACCTCAGATCCCAATCTGTCTGCCACGAAAACATATCCAATGTATTCATTCACTTAATAAAAGTACAGGAATTAAAAATCATTTTAGAAGTTTAGCAGTGTGCTTGCACATCAACCAGATGGGAAAATGGAATGCGAAATAGTATTTGATATCGGGGAAAAATGCAGCTACCTCTGGATTGGTTGAGTTTATGATATCAAATATTGGATGGCCAAGTGGCACTATATCAGGGAAAAACATCCATGGGAGCTTTTGCCTTATTGTTAACATTAACTCTAAAGGTATTTCCATGATAACCTGTTCAGTCAAGAGCACAGGGAGGTTTCAGATACCAAGTCACTAACAAGGATCATATAAGCAAAATATGCAAAAAACTATAAAAAATCTGAAATGAAGCATCTTACCCTGGCACGACGAAGTGGTTCAACATCTTTGGAAGCATAGACTCCAAAACCATCAGGTCCTTCCTTAAATTCAATTCCATAAGCTCTCATACTTCGAACATAACCTATCTTATAAAAATCAGGGTCTGCCGGCTCTAGCTAAAAAAAGAGAGAAATCGTCAAAAAATTTTATACTTAAAAAGCATTAGCAAGAAATTCATCCATTCATATGAAAAATGTAGCAAGAAACTAAGTAAATCCAAGAAAAAAACCAACAAAGATTGAGGAGGATAAGCAAAAATCACAGCTTTACAAAGCCTAGCCAATTGCTTCTATAAAGGTAGGTACCACTGGGTCACATTTTGAGGAGACTAACTTTCTTTACATTGGGAACCAAAATTATGAAGTATCTTACTTTAAGAAACTAAAAGCCAAAGTGATTTCTTCAGCTTCACAAGATGAAAATTTACTGATGAAAACAGTTCTCCTTGAAATTTTCCGGACAACCAAACATAGGGTATATTATACCTGAGAAGAAGATTCTTGAACTGGAGGAGGCTGAAAGAGAGGAAATGGAGGGGTCCCCAATGAAGCTTTGATGGGTCTGATTCTGGTCTTAGTGTGAGTGTTGAATGGACATCTGGGCCCAGGCGACCACCCATTGTATTGCTGGAGAAGCTGAATTAATTTACATACATAAATAGAAAGAACACAAATTAGAGAATTTAAGGAAAGCAAAGGGAAATAGATTAACATAGAGAGAGAAATTGGAACCTGCGGATTGGAGAAGCTGTGAGTGAGGTGACAGAGAGGAACAAAGGACGCCATGGAGAACTTAGGACAGATTGAAATTGAACATGACGGTATTGTCGGAGAAACTTAAGTGAAACAGCAAGACCAACGTTATCCACTGTTAAGTTATTTATTTATTTTTTATTTTTTATTCTTTTATCATAATTATATAATAAAAAAAGGAAATCTTTCTTCTATACTTCTATGCATGCTGCTTTTTTTTTTTTTTTTCAGACAAATACAATGGTTAGTAGATTAGTTTTATTAGTTGTTAACAATTAGAGATTTGATCCCAAATGTGGTGACCTCCCTCAATGATGAAGCACGTGAATCATTTATGCATGTTATTTACGTGTTATATAATTGAAATTTAAGATTTTTAAACAAAAATTGTTATTAAATTATATTTAAATTAAAAATAATAACATTATAAATTTATAATAATAATATGATATATAATTTTACATAATATTTAATAAATATATCATATTATTAAATAAATATGTACATATAATATTACAATTAAACCTTAAGTGTGAAAAGAGTTTTTTAACATTATATTATAAATTTATAATATTATATATTATAATTATATCATTTTTGTTGACTTTAAAAGAATATATATAACTTATAATGTATCTTAACCTCACTCCTCTAGCACGTCTAGTGCTCAAGTTCAAGTCTTTGAACTTTCATTGGAGGAGGATCTGTTATAAGCTGTTTGGTAATTCAATAATATAAGTTTTTCCCCTTATAATTTCAAGCATAGAAAGAGAGCTAATAATTTTTCATCCCTTAATTGAGTCGACAACTTGTAGTACTTTCTAGTTCGCCATAAAGAAATTATTACTAGCTATCATCAAAAAAATAGATTATCACTTGCTGCAACAGATTATTTTCACTCATAATCCTATGTTCCTATCAAAAAATTTATTGAGTTTGAATTACATGACATGTGGGTGGAGTGAAATAAGGGATCAAAGATAATTGTTTCTCATTGTGCAACCAAGGTAAAAAACCAAGATAAAAAGAAAGTTATTCATAATAATTCTTGTACTTTATCCAAATATTAAAGATAGTCCTTAACAAAAAATCAAAGACCTCAAGGTCCTAACATTTAAAATGTTAGGCACAAGTCCACTGCCTTACCACCCACCCCTTCCAACAGCATCGATCCTCGAACAATTGAAGTTCCACCTCTCACATACAGCCCACAAAACCAACTCCGTAGCTTATCCATGGAGCAATCGAGCACAATGATTTCCCATTGTGCCACTTCTAGCTACACTCCCAACATTTCCAACCCCCACAGCCAAGCCTTCCCTCCTCCCCAACAAGACTTCCTTCCTCAACACCCTATCACTGAAGAAACCAAAAGAATGAAACTCAAAACAAAAAGCTTGAATGTAGGTTTAAAATTTTTGTCCTACTGACGAGCCTCATCAATAGAGAGAAAAAACTCTTAATTATAAATTTGAAAAATATTGTGCAATTTGAACTGTATTAAATTGCACAACACTTATCATTGAATGTGAGGAGAACCCTCCTCCATCCAATTTGGTATGGTTCATAATGTAAAATATGAGATTCTTATGAATATAATACCTTGAATATGGTTTTACTTTTTGTTTCTTTTTTCTAATATGAAGTACATGCATATTGTATACACATTACGAGTATAACTATCTTGGAGAATATATAAATTATATTTAATATAAAGCAAGTCATTCTCTCAAAAAGTTTTTGGAAAATTTGTTTAAAAACTCATATTTTAATTAATATTTTAAAAATCATCTGTTAAATTGAAAGTTTTATTTATATAAATTATGTATATTAATTTAATATTTATAACACTTCTATATAAAAACTCTAGTTATTATTAATATAAAACTTTCATTGAGTTGTAGTTTTTCAAAATATTGATAAAAAGATAAGTTTTAACTTTTAAGGCAAGTATTTTAAAAAATTTTCAAGTTTGGGGACCTCATTTTCTAGACCAAGTATTATGCTCTGATTAGCTTCTTCTTGCAATTTTCTTACCAGCTAAAGCTCTTGAGATATTTGGTTGCTTGACTTGGCAGAATCACCCTTCTCCTCATCATCATTGCCATACAGGGGGTGGCTGTATAAGCGTGGCTGTATAAGCGATTAGCAAAGGCAGAAATGGGAGGAAGATGTTTTGGACTATTTTCAGCTTCAAAATGTACTGGACTCATAGGGGCGATTTCCACTTGCTATGCAGCTTCTTTTCCAACTCTCCTAGGCATGATTATAGCTGCTTTATGCCCAGGAAAAGCAAAAAAAAAAAAAAAAAAGATTAAAAAACTTTTCTTGATATGTGAGTACTAGTAAGAGGTTTTACCAAGCGTGCCCCTAAGAGATTGTTATCCCAAAAAATCTTCTTGATATGTGGCAGGTGAAACAATATATCAGTTGCTTTACTCAAAACAAGAAAGATTTTTCTGATGACCCTCTCCTTTTCCCAAGCGTGGAACTCAATCATGAGTTGGTGGAAAAACATCCTAGATTGTGCCTTAATGATCAGACAATTGGTAGAAACGAGGGATGAACTTCTTACACTAAATAGGTTAAACGATAACATACCTTAGATATGTCTCCAAGGACTCATCTAAACTAATATAATTGAGAAGAGCTAAGATTGAAAGAAAAGTAAATGATCACCAATCTACTAAAAATCTTAATGAATTTTAAATGTGCAGAATGAGTTAAAATAAAGCTTTTAAATGAAAAATCTAAATATCGAAAAACAAATTAAGTTAAAGTAAATGAAGCTAGGAACATGGAAAATTCTACTAGCATCATGAAATATAAATTAACAGAAATAAAATAGAATATGAAATTGGATATTGACATCACTTAATTAATTAAAAAGAAATTAGGAAACAATAAAAGGAAGGAAGCAATCTGCTTACAAAGAACTATCATTAAAGATAGCAAATCTTACCACTACGAAACCAACAAAGGGTTAATTGAATTGCTTCCTCAGAGAATTATAACTAATTTCTAGGATTTGTAAAGGAAAAGACATTAAACTAAGGTTAAAGACTGATGTAAGCTGAAGTATAGAGCTAAAACTAAACTAAGGGATTTGAAATTTAAATGAACTTGAGCATTAAAAGAAATATTGCTTAGCTTGTTGTGTGAGAGGCAAGTCTTTCTTACTTGATTTCATCTTGGTGTATTTATAACAGTAAACACCTTTTAACAGCATGCTAAAGATCTATGATAGCATGTTGAAAACCAACGATAACATGAAATCTACAACAAATCGATTAACTTGTTGGTGATGCCGATTTTGCTGTTGGAAATTCGTAACAAATGAACAGTTTTGTTGATGACATGGAAACAACTATTGAATCAACAAAACATTTTTTCAACAAACAAAGTACCTATCGACATGGACGATATATGGAACTATTCTATTTGTTGCAAAATTGGGTGTAAACAATACCCTTATAATTATTTGAGTGCATTATGATAACAAAAAATGTTTTCTAATCAGTTACCTTTTAAATGGGGAGGCCTCCTTGATATTGGGCCCTACTTCCCCATCCAAAGACTAATTTTTTAGTTTAGTATAGTCCATACTACAAAATATAGAGCTTTTATGATAATAATTTATTAAAGAGAAAATGACTCAGAGAGAGAGAGAGAGAGAGAGAGAGAGAGAGAGAGAGAGAGAGAGGGAATATGATTTTATTTTACATTATTTTTAATTTAGAATTGTATGATAGATGACAACTCATATTTAATCTTTTAACTAATCTCACTACAATTACATGAAAATAAATCTTCATTGCACCATTGAGTTTAATATTAAATTTAATCTTAAAGTTTGAGTTCTTCCAACATAAATTTCCTTTCCTTCTCATTAACTATCCATAGACACAATGAATGTATCAATGAAACTAAGGGGTGAAGGGTCAAGATTCTAACTAAAATTAATTAATAATAATTTATAATTGATGAAAATATGAAAATATATATTTAAAATATACTTGATAATTGACATTTGTAAAGTAATGAGCTTAAAAGTGGTATTTTTCTGTAAATAATTTTATAAATGTTCATTCTAATAATTTTATAAATGTTCATTCTATTTATTGTATAGATTTTAATGATTGAAGGTTTGATGATTAAATGGAGAGAACTAAAAAAATGGGATTAAAATGCGAAGAGTTAGAAAGATGAGGCTTTAAGGGTCAAATTTTGGATGTTTGAAGGCTCAAGTGAGATTTTCTCCCATTTTGGCCAATGAGCAACGTGCGTGAACTCAAACAAAGGTTAAGGAGGTGTTGGAACTTGTCTTTGAATTCCAACCCCTTGATCCTTAAAAAAATAGAATAGACGAAAGCAGGGTGTCGCATTCTGGTTCTACATGTCAAGCTCTGTTTGTCAAAAAATGCATGAAAGGTTCGAACAAAACTGAGGGATCACAACTATTTATCAATGAAATATAATGAATGAGATATAGATTTAGAGAGAGCGTGTGTCTGTGTGTCTGTGTGTGTGTGTGTGTGTTTTTTTTTTTTTTTTAATTTGAACTCTAGAGTCTAGACCATGTTTCGATTGCAAAAAAAGTAATAATTGTAGAAGAGGACAGCTGAGTCATCCTTATCAAAGATTTTATTTGGTCATTCACCTATTAATGATTAGTTTTGTATAATTAATTAAACTTTGAACTATACAAAATATTACTTTGATAAAAAAATATAATTAAATTTCTTTATAGTCTTTAAGAAATATTTCTTTGCCTTTAGTTATGCAATTAGTGCAAATATTCCATGTTATACAACAGAATGAAAGGCAAAGCTTCTGAGTGTTATTTTCTCATAAATTTTTTTTCTAATCTTCTTAGTGCCATTTCATTTAGAGAGGTAAAGTTGGTTTAGGTTTCAAATCTTTAATAAAGATAATGGATGAAACTTTCCTTTTTCCTTTTTTTTTTTTTTTTTGAAACTGGCAATCATTTTCCATACTATGAAAGCTCATTATTTATATCTACAGTAGGGAATGGCAAGGGATATTATTGCACTTAAAAAAAATCTCAATTGTGCTACATTTGTAATATTCTTGTGCACATACTGCATACTATTGCTTTTATTAAGAAAGAGCCTTAAATTCCATTCCTAGCACAAATGGTAAATTAAGAGCAATGACCTCCCTTTATAATGGTTCTACACCCATATCCAGTCTTTATGGCATGCTTTTGGATCCTTGAAAATGCTAAGACTTGCAAGCATGTCCTCTCATACACACTTTGAAAACTAATAGCCCAAAGCCAAATGCTTACAATTCTCCACTATTCCACAAAAAGAACATTAAACATCCAAAAGAGTACCTTAGGAAGCTAGGAAGACCTTGTAACATGATGAAGCCATAGTATAGAAAAGTATAACTGGACCAGATAATTATATAACTACTAGACTAGATAATAATATCAAGCCAGCTCACATGTGAAGGTTTGATCCTAAGAAGATTGCAATAGCTAGTAATTAAAAGCACTCCTGATACATCAGAAAGCCATATTATCTCTCATTTTCTATAGAATTCGCTAAATTAATTTTGACATAACTGGATATCTTCTAGCAAAACTATCAAGTATATGCCAACTATTACCAATCCACCAGTCAACCACTCGAGTGCCCCAAGCTACTAACCTGCCAGTAGAAGACACTTGTGTTGTAACTCCATTCTCTTTAAATTTAGAAAAACCAACA
Organism: Rubroshorea leprosula; assembly: GCA_020521535.1. Taxonomy (NCBI): domain Eukaryota; kingdom Viridiplantae; phylum Streptophyta; class Magnoliopsida; order Malvales; family Dipterocarpaceae; genus Rubroshorea; species Rubroshorea leprosula. Next base: position 919,540 of record BPVZ01000014.1, read on the forward strand.
ATTGTTTAACTGAATTTGTGTAGAATGTTTAACACAAAAGTACTTAGTTTCCTCTAAATTAACTTTTCTATATTTCCTTGACAAATTTCTTAAACCTAATCTCAATCAATTAAGATAACTCCATTCTTCAAAACTAAATCAATGACAATTAGTATCTATTAAAGAGCTAAAAACAATTCTAAAGTCATGGGTGAGTTATTTATGTCTAATCAAAAATAGAATTAACTCAGACCAATGCAAGCAATTACTATAAGTATATATTAAACAAAAAATAGGAGATAAACAACATAATTCTAGTTAAGCTCATACAATAATTTTATGAGATAAATAACTTTGACTCCAATTTTTGTAAAAAATAGTATGATACTAGGAAATTGTATTCCATAAATTAAATATACCAACCATTGAACAGTCTGATACTAATTGACGTTAAGATTATAATAGTAGTTTTCTCTTGTTCTAGCACATTAAAATTTCAAAAGACACAATAGGAATTTCAATTAAACAAAAAAAAAAAAAAGTTTATGTAACTCGTGTTAGAATTTCATACCCCAAGTCCTTGATGCAGAACTTTATCTTTTTCCATCACTAGCCCTCATGTTTCCTCTTTTAGGATTTTCAACTTTACACAAAATTATTAAATTTGAAAGTAGAAAAGAATTGTTTGTAATGTTATCTAATTAAATTAGTAAATTAATTATGAATTTAAGGGGCTTTTTAGCAGTTTAAATGATATCCTTGTTCAACTAATTTCTAGCTTAAGCATAAGATTGAAACTCAAAAACACAACAATTTATTGTAAGAATGTCGCCTTTTACTTCCTCAACAACTGGGCTACTTCCATTGAGTCTAATTTTCTCTAATCTTCCCACAGGCATGTGATTCACAGTCGTAACACAACAGAAATTAGAGATGGTGTAAATATGACTATCTTGCAATAGGTTTCTAAACTAATGAGCATGCTTCTTCTCTATAACAACATGGATTGATACTCCTTGTCAAAAAATAAATTTCAAACAAACTCAGTAAAGAAAGCAGTATGGAATTTAGTTTTCTAGTTTGCTTACATTCTCATCGATTCCATTTGCGTCCAATCCAAGCTCATGCTCCAATCTTGTAATTGCAACGAACCATTGTGTCTTCTTTCAGTCCGGATATTCTCTTCAAATGGACCTGCAAAGCCCCGAGATTGGTCCTTGGGGTAGATATTCTGATTCCTAAGTGAGCAATAGTCTGGTCAACCTTAAGAAAAGACTGTAAAAAAAAGTTTTAGGTTGGTTTCAATTACCTTTTTGAGGTGACCCATCGGGGTATTTATAGGCCTTAATGAGGTATCTACATAGCTTGCTTAACAAGATAATCGAGGTTTGACGTGTCCAGCCAGGTGATAATCTTGGGAGTGGAGGATTGGGTGCGAGCGTGCGTACTATAGCTACCATGCAACTGTATGCTCAGGAGGAATTGAGCTTACATTGTATCTTGGTGACTTAGAAATTGCCCAGTTGTACGTCCGAGATCATTGATCTCGAACCTATCCTTACAAGTCTCAAAGGAGTAACAGAATTGTACGTAAAAGCCTTAACCAAATCCTACCATGTGTTAGATGCAAAACAATTAACACTATGTTTGAATAAAAATTAGTAAAGGGAAATGAAGGAAAGGGAGAAGTAAAGAGAGAAAAAGAAAAGGAAAATAAAGAATTAGTATTAATTTTATTTAGATAGATTAGATTAAAAGAAAAAAGAAAGAAAAGATTATTTTTTATTTAAATAAATAAATTAAAGAAAAATAATTATAAAATTAATTAAAATTTTATAAATTTATATATTACAATTAAAATATAAATTTTAATTATAATTTTAAAAATAAAATAAAAATAAATTTAATTCTTTTGAATCCTCAAATTAGATGATTAAAAATAAAAAAATTTAACGGGATTTATTAGCCCTTCACCTACCTTCCTTTCATTCCCCCTTTGTTATGTAAATAATATATATAATATATAAAGACATATACTTCACTTTCCCCACTCCCCTTTGAACTCTCTCGATTCAAACAAAGGTTAAAAGATTTTTGCAAAGAAAAAAGATTATTTATAAAGACAAAACCCTCAAATTCACCCCCAAATAGGGGTAAGGACAAATTCACCTCCCAAAACAATGAAAGAATAAATGACACCCTAAAATTATCGAGTGACCCAAGTCACCCAATATTTAACTGTTAATGTCATCACCATTAAGATCTTTATTTAGCTCATGCCAACATGTGAATTATTTACACACTATAGGCTAATGTGTATCACCCCACTCATTTTTTTTACACCATGTCACCCTTTGTTCCCCTTTCCATGTCATGGATCCCATTTAGCCCTCAAAAGGAAAACCTAATTTGTCCCTTTACCTAGATATGCACCAAACAAATCAAAGACTCATTTCTCAAAGAAATCTTTGAATCAAATTCACTTTTAAGAACGAGATGAGAGTTAGCTCTGCTCTTTTTGGTGAATCTCAAGAAAATATTAAAGCTTTTACGGGCTCTCACACATCAAAGACTCAGTGTTGTTGATGGTGGTGGGATTCAAGGTGAAGGAGACAATAAAGGTTTGCCTTTTCAATCGCTTTCTCTTGGAAAATGTTTGTGTAGAAAGTTTTCTAGTTTGTCGTTAACAGTACGTATTTGATGCATGTGCATTTTGTCAATTATGTAATATATTTTATCATTGATAGATCACATTTTAGTCTGTGTTATCATTTACTAGTATGGCAAATGATTACTGGGGGATTTTGTCCATTTTTCAAGGGGGGGTATTCGTGGTTGGACCTCCATTTGAGTATAAAAGGGGACTATGTACAAAACACGTATTTGATTGTGATAGGTTGAATGTCGATTTCATTATGGATTTCATTGTAGGTTTAGGGTATGAGGATGGTATGATTAAAAATGCTTATTATAAAAGAATGTTAGTAAGCATGCCTAATTATTTGAAGTGTTTGGTAGGTAATGATAGTATTAGGGATATTATGACGATTGTTAAAGAAAAGGTAATATGTGAGTTTTATGTCAACCATGAGGTGAATTTTGCTAAAATTGCTCCTCTAGCAATAGGTTGGATTCATAAGAATGTAGTTTATAAGGATTGGGGACCACAAGATAAGGTAGGTTAAAATGGTAATAGTGAAGTTAATAAGGGAATAGAGAAAGGTGACGTTGGGAACATAACCCAAGACATACCCATTGGTGGTAATAAGGGTAATTTTGGAAATCCATATAAAATATGTGAATGTAGTAATAGAAGTGGTTATGAAGAAGAGGGTTATGTTGATGATTGGAGTTTAATAGATGATGAATCAAAACTTGTTGATGCTAGTGACAAAGATGATGATGAAGCCATTGGTGTAAAGGCTACTGCAAGGTCTGTAAAGAGACTAACATAAGGATTAGAAGTCCTTTCAGGTTTTCCACCATCAAAAATAGGGGTTAGGTGCCAAGCTGTTGCAAAGAAATCTATTCTTAGATCAACTCCCACAAAGAAAGCAATAGATCCAATGTCCACAAGCAAAAGAGTTCCAATATATCTTGTTGAGAAGGCCAAAAAGAGAAAGGAAAAGGCCAAGCTTACAAAAAAAAGATATAAGACATTGCCACAAAGTAGGGAGTCTTACAAGGGAAAGGATATAACCCCTAAAAAATGGAAGAAGGGAGATCCTGTACATCCATCTCAATCAATTCCAATTAATAATGCTAATGAGGGCAGATATAGTGATAATGATGGGAGAGATAGTGAATATGCTCCAAGTGATGGTGCTAGCAAGTTGAGGGACTCATCAACATATTTTGAAGATGACCTTTTTTTTGCTCCTAAGTAGCAGATAGACCAAGAAGAGCTACAAATGTCTACTTCAATCCTACTTAGAAGGTCCCTATTTTTTAAGTTGGAATGAGGTTTCAAAGTTCCAAACAATTCATGTAGTCAAACATTATTCTGTAAGGAAAGGATGTCTTTTTATACACATTAAGAATGAACCTAAAAGGTAGAGTGTTTTTTGTGAGGTTGGTTTGTGCAATTGGGAGAGTTATGCTTTAGTCGAAAAGAGGGACAACAGTTTCAAGGTAAAGACTTACTACTTTGAACACACTTGCTTCAAAATTCTTGAAAACAAGATGATGACTTGTGAGATGGTGGCTAAGTACTTCAAAAGCATAAGTTATGCCACTCCTTTCATAAAATGTAGAAACATGATGATATTTGCTTATAATGAGCTTAGGATAAATATTAACTACAAGAAATGTGAAAGTGCAAAAAAAGGAAAAAAGAAAAAAGAAAAAATGGTTTTAAAGGAGATGGAAGGAAATTATAGAGATGAGTATTCTATGATTAATGCATTTGGGATGTACTTAAAAGAAGTAAACCCTAGAAACTTAATTTTTATTAGGATTGAAGAGAATTTTGCTGGTGAAAAAGTGTTTAGTAGGATGTATGTATGTTTGAAAGCAGTTATTGATGGTTGGAAAAAAGGATGCAGACAAATATTTGGGGTTGATGGTTGTTTTTTAAAAGGAATATGCAAGGGTATATTGTTATCTACTGTTAGTAAAGATGGAAATAATCAAATGTACCCAATTCCATGAGCTGTCATTGAGTCATAAAATAATGAGTCTTAGCAATGGTTGATGGAGAAGCTAGCATATGATTTAGAGTTGGGCCATGGACAGGGTTACACCATGATTTCTGATGGACATTTATTAAGTATTTATCACAATTATTATTAATTTTTTAGGATTAGGGACATGTGTTGATTATAATAATTAATTTCATTTATTATTGTGCAAGGCATTATTAATGCAAAGATAGAGGTATTACCATTGATAATGCCTAGATATTTTGTAAGCACTTCTATTGTAATTTTGTAAGGCGAAATAGACATGATGACATCAAGCTTGCATTTTGGTTGCTATGTAGGGCAACAAATGAGTTGTGGACTATTTGGACAAAATGGATGCTTTAAGGGCATTGTCCAAAAACCCTACTGCTGAAATGAATGAAGTGCCTAGTAATTTCTGGTGTAAGGTCTTTTTTAATAAGAATTGTAGCTTGATGTGGTTGATAATAATATGTGTGAGACTTTTAATTCATGGATTTTAGGTGCAAGATGCAAGGCTATTGTTTCAATGTTTAGGACTTTAACTGACCAACTCATGGAGATTCAAAGACAAAAAGTTGTTTATTGAGACATAGGCTACTAATATTACACCTAGAGTTCTGAAAAAAATTAATGATAATAATGACCTGTCAATTCAATGCAATGTTCGGTGGAATGGTGATAATGACTTTGTTGTGTTTGATGGTCATACATAACATAAACATGTGGTCAATGTCCAGGAAAGCAATCGCTCATGTAGAAAATGGAACCTCATTGGAATTGCTTGGCCACATACTCTTTGTGCATTTATATACCAAGATTGGAGTTTTGAGTATTTTATTGATGAGTATTACAAAAAGGAAACATATCTTCAATCTTATGGGATAACACTATAATACCTTAGAAGGAATGAAGTCTTGAAGAGGAGGCTAGGAGGATGTTTGCCACTTGAGATGAGACCAATGCTAAGGCACCCTAAAAGGAATAGAAGAAAGGCAAAGGATGAGCCTAAGAAAATTAAGAAGGGGAAACTGACCAAATTATTGAAGCTTGGATTTGTGTACAATTGTAGGGAGTGTGGTGAACAAGGGCAATAAAGCTGGATGTCCACCAAGATAAAAAAGCAAGCTCTAGTCAAATTGAGGTAACTTTACTAGTGCACTTTATTTTTGTAATGTTATACTTTATTTATGTAATGTTATACTTTATTTATGTAAGGTAACTTTGACATGTTAACTTTATTTAATAGTAGGTCAAAAATACGAGTAAAAAGAGTTCAAATCCTACACAAAAGCCAAAAGCCTCAAAAGAGAACACTAAGGTTGGTAAAAAAAGTGATACTATTTGTCTAGGTGGGGCACAAGGAAGAAGACCAACAAAACAAAACGAAAGCATAATGACAGTGTAAGAAAAAAAAAATAATATTTATTATGTAAAATTCTTCTCTTTTTTTTTTTGTGCTTATAATTGGTTTTTTTTTTTTTTTTTTGTGTTTAAGGTAATAAAATGTGCACATTAATTTTTTCAATTCATGGAGCCTATTGGTATTGTCATCAATGAAGGCAGAGGTATTAAGCAAAGAGTCCAAGTAGGTGCAAAACAAATAAGGTGCAAAACAAATAAGGTACAAAAGCAAAGGGGAAGGAAAAAGCTTGAGAGACCTTAAAGGTTGATTTCTAATGGCATGACCACTTTTGTTTGTTAGCATTGTATATAGTTGTTGATTTGGCCTTTAATATTTTACTCTTATTTATATATGAAAAATGTCTTTATGTGCTTATGAACAAGCTTCTTTTGGTATAATGCTTATATGTTTCTGAACAACCTATTGGTGCTATAAAGTACAATGTTCATTTAGTTCTTTTTTGGGTGCAAAATGTTTACCATCCACTGTTATTTTATAGTTTTTAGGTTATCAAAACATAAGTGTTTGTATATTGCTTTACAAGTGTAGAAAAACCTTTTTTCATTTCTGTATAACAGATTTAATTACATTACAATGGTGGATAAGTATGTTATCCAACCTTTCAAAATTTTGATCATCGCATATGACCACATAACACCAAAACAAGGACCAAACATTTACACTTGAAACACCACCTACCACTTAGAATAACCCCCTAAACATCCAATACATAGCCAACATAACAAAGACACCAAATACAGTATGAACCCTCTTAATTTTTTGAGCTCAACACCAACAGAGGCTGTAATCAAGGCACCCAATTTCCTTTTGACAATATTATTCATAGCATTTGCCACAATTATCTCAATAATTTCATCCAATTTTTGTATGGTGTCCTCATCTATTGTAAATATGGCGTGGCTTAACTCAACAACTGCACCTCCATTCATCATTTCTCTTAATTGCCTTTTCAATAGTGAAACTTTGTTGTGAAAGTCTTTTTCTTAATAACTAACAGCTTCAGTAGCTCAATGGCTCTCTCATGTGACAATTCTAAGTCATGCCAAACAAAATATGAGCACTTCAAATCCTGTTACTAGATAACTTACAAGTAGTAAAGAAAATTGGAAGAAAATAAAAAAACAACATATGACTAAATTTACAGTGGCATGAGGCAAAACCCTAAATTTGCCTCATTTAAGAAGTGCCGACAACCATAAAATCATCTCCCAATGCTCCATGGTTGCCATGAAGTCTATCTTGGTGCTTAGAAGCAACATTCAGAACATTTGAGGACCTTTATAATTGTGCTCAACTAGCCCAATACCCTTACAACTAATTTTGTTCCTGCACCAACAGAGGCTCAACAAGGTCTAACTCAGGAATTAGAGAAAGATTCCATGGGATGAAACTTCCAAACACCCATAATCTTTTCCCCTCAACTAATTTTAAGAATCGAAGAATTGAGAGAAAACCTTGTGATTTTGAAAAGAACCCTAACCCCCACTCTGAAAACTAGAACGAGGGCAAATTGGTTGGCCAAAAAATATTGGCTAAATATGGGATAAAGAGTGGGACCCACTAGCCACATTGTGAAACAAAGGGTGTGCAAATGACACGTGTAAAAAAAAAAAAAAGTGTAGGAAGGTGCACATCAACCTTAAGCGTGTAAATAATTGGCATATTGCCACAAACTAAATGGAGATCTTGGTGGTGAAAACATTAGTAGTTAAATATTAGGTGATTGGGTCACTGATAATTTTGGGTATCATTTGTCCCTTCATTTTTTTTAGGGTGAATTAGAGAGTTTTGCCATTTATAAAGGATTGAGAAATCACCCACATTGGATGAGGGTTGGAGTGGAGTTGAATCGTCCAACCACCAAAGCTTGCGGAGAAAGAGCTTACGGGGAGTTTTGATCAGTTTGTAGGGATAATGTCAAATGAGGTTGTGGGAAGTGCTCAACCAAATGGTAGTGACTGGATTGGCAGATTGGGTCATTAGATTGAAGTTTGAAAAACAAGGTTATAAGAAGTTTTGGCTTTAACTGTCAACATTTGGATTTTTGGCACAAATGTAGAATTATAGACAGGGATTTGCAAATTGGAAATTGGGAATTGCTCGTGTAAATGAAGAACTTGTGATAGGGATTTTTAGAATAATTGGAATTATTTGGTATTATTAATTGATTAAATAAATAAGAAATGGGAGGTCGAAGATTGTAGAGTAGTGGATGGTGGTTGCGATGGTTGAAATTGTGGGGCAGAAAATGGAGTTACTAGTGGGCTTAGGGATTTGTTTGTTGGATTGGTTATACATTGGGTTATCGGACTTAAGTGAAGTTAAGGAAAATTTGGGCTTTAAAAAATTGTTATTGGATAGTTTTAGAGAGAATTTTAAGGATTTAATCTTTTAATTTTTAATAGATAAGATAAGAAAATTATACACACATGTTTTGCTTTGGGATCTACTTAAAATATAGGGGATAAGGAATGAAGAACATAATAGCTATTGCTATTGTAGCTATTATAACAATAAAGGAGGATAATGTGTAATAGTACATAAAAAAACCTTTATACGACCTCTCTTATCTTCTGATTTATCTTTATTCCTTCCAATGATCAATTTTGAAGGTTGTGGAGTAGCTAACACAACCACCTCCAATGGAAATGAGAGAAAATGCAGAGAAAAGATAACTCAATCATGTTGTTGTTGCAGATGTGCAACCTAACGGAGTGTAAGAGTGTAGAAGGCCTTGATTTTGAAATCATGGTTGTTGGCCATAAAAGAAATATCCCCTGTGCAATTCAAAATTCAACATGATTAATCCCTTGAAATAAGAATTGGGAATGCACAGTTTATTAAGTGTATGGTGCAAGGCATTAACTGTAGTAATTGAATACCTTAGTCAAATTAACAAAAAGAAATATATGATCAAGGGATATTTGTCATATGGTTCTACTATGGAATGAGTAGTTGCCTTACATTTTTAGTAAGATGATAAAGTGTAACAAATATATAGATGGATGCATAGAAGGTATATTATTATATCACACATGCTTATCAAATTCATAGGAGAAAAGGGGATAATGACGACCATACAAGGATGAAAATTAGTTAGGAGGAAATAGTATTTTACCAATAGACTGGATATAGAATTGAAGCCAATAATAGGAATACAACCCATATACGAATCGGAGATGAAATTGCACAAAAGAGTCATAAAGTCTATCGCAGCATTCCAAAGGAATATTTGCATTGTTTGCCTTAACGGTTACTATGTGATATTCCTTGGTTAGGTGACTATCATTGGACACCACCTTTTGGAATGCTTCATCTCCTATAATTTCACAAGTCAATATATACATCAAAATCAAGATTCCAAAACCCAGCACCATATCATGGGAATACACCATTCTACAAAAAATCATTAAAAAAAAAATCATAAGCCCATGTAAAAAGTACATTTATGTGTATTTTATATAAGAATATTTTGCACATATCAAAAGGTTTCACAATTAGCAATTTTAGTTTGGTAAACATTCAGAACGATGATTACTCAAAGTTTCATAGAAAAAACACTAAGTTTAATCTCATAAAAAAAAAAGTTTGATCGCCAACAATTCGACTCAATGGGTAGGAATGGAAATGATCTCATTTTATAGTTTTCACAGATCTAATATGAACAAAATGAAGATGAGGCCACTCTTTTCTGTTGTAGAACATCGTTGTCTTCAGTCTTCCTAATGATCAGTGGCAAAGTTAGAAAATTATCTTTTAGGAGAGAACAAAGCAAATCCATGCTTAAGAAAGGGTGCATTTGTTTATTGATTGAAAAAGTTGATAAAAGAAAGAAATATTAAAAAGACAAAAGAAAATTATTACAAAGTAAAATTTATTAGTCTTTAATGATAATTGGAAAATAAATAGTATATAACACATTTAATACAATTTAATTTAACTAGTTTTGTGTGTCTTTAATTTCATATTGAAAAACAATAAATTTTTAAATGAATATGTAATGTAGTGTGTTAAGTTAAAATGTATATTACTTTGTATCCATCATAATTTAATATTGATTGACATGAATTGAAGGAGAAAAATGAACATATATTGAATAAAAGAATACTAATGTGTTGCATACATTTGGAAAAGATGCATATTAGTTTTGACTTTTAAAAAATTAGAATCCTAATCTTATATTAGGTTGTTTTATTTAATTAAACTCAATTTAAAATTTAAAAATTTAATTTATATTATTAAATATTGATATTTAAATTTGAAAATTAATTGAATTTTTGAATTTTGAATTAGAATTTCAAATTTCATATATAAACTCTAACTTTTTTTTTTTGAGAATTGTAACTAATATATAGTAACATATGTATATATCAAAAGATTATTAGTGAATTATAACATATATATATATATATATATATATATAACAAATGGTTATTAGTGAATTAACAAACATTTTGTGAAAGAATAATATTAAATAAAATTTTTGTACAATATCAAATAATTTTCCATTCGATTAATTTATATTTTCCTCATCTTTTTTATGTTCTTTATTTTTCTTCATCTCTCTCATCATCACTTAAACTATTCTTCAATAATATAAATTAAAAAATAACTAAAATAAATGGTACAAAAAACTTACAAGTGAAAATAATAAAAATAAAAACCAAACTAATGAAGATGCGTTTGTTGCTGTGAGTGGTGAACTGTGAGAATTTGAGAAGAATTCATATTTGTTAATAATTTTGTGCACATGAGGATATATATACTTGTTTATTACTAAAATTTTCTATCTAAAAGATAGCACTATATATAAATGGAAAATAAATATTGTAAATGAAACAGAAGCATAAAAGATTACCTTGTTTCTTTGAGCCTTTTGTAGTTGTACATCTTTCCTTTCAAGTTTTTGAGTCTTTTATAAAAGCTTGCTTCATTCTTTGCCATTTCTTCCACCCTTTGTCTTCCTTTTAACCAAAACAAAAACTTGCTTCTTGCTTTGCCATTTCTTTTTTTTTTACTCTCTCTTATTTTCTAATATCAATCTCCTTGATCTCTTTGCTACCCCATCTGTAATATATATACTAACTTGTTGCCCTAATTTAATCTCACCAAATTTCTCATAACCATGCTTAAATTAATCTCCTAATTTTTCTCACCTGACCCTAAATATATATAATTGGTTTCTAAATGGATCAATGTGATTCTAGCGGGGATGGAAAGTAGTAAAGCGCAAATAGGTTAACGATTTTATAACTATATTTTGTTAACCGTAGTTGTACATCCTTCCTTTCAAGTTTTTGAGTCTTTATAAAAGCTTGCTTCATGCTCTGCCATTTCTTCCTCCCTTTGTCTTCCTTTTAACCAAAACAAAAGCTTGCTTCTTGCATTGCCATCTTTTTTTTCTGTCTCTCTTATTTTATGATGTCGATCTCCTTGATCTCTTTTCTATCCCATTTCTAATATATATACCAACTTGTTGCCCTAATTTAATCTCCCCAAATTTTCTCATAACCATCCCTAAATTAATCTCCTAGTTTTTCTCACTTGACCCTAAATATATATAGTTGGTTCCTAAATTAATGGATCAATGTGATATTAGTGGGCATGGAGAGTAATAAATCGTAAGCAGCTTAACGATTTTATAACTATATTTTGTTAGGATAACAATAAATGCATAGAAAATTTTGGAATCAAAATTTGGAATGAATGATTCAATATAAGTTATATTATTTTAAATGTTAAACGGTAGATCTTGTATTAATGTTTGTTGGTACTAACACTTCGGTATCCGAAAGCCATGTTAAATCTCGATTAATATAGAGTCAAGTCGTGTTAAATTATATAAAGGCAAAAACTCTCCTAATATTTGTTTCTTCATCCACAAGACTCAAACTCGAGATTTTGTTTAAGAGGAATCTAATTCCTTTTACTCAGACTAACAAGTCATTGGTTACCCCATATTATTTAATGATTAGTTTTTTATTTTATTTTTTTTAAAAGTTTAATATTATATATATCACCTCATTTAATAATATGAAATATCAAATTATTAGTTCTAAATTTTAATCTCAAATTTTTGTCCTTTCTATCACCTTCCATTTCTAATAAATAATTCCCATTAGTAAAACAACATTTTAACACAATTTATCTATCAATAATTACTACTTTTGTTTTAAAAAATAAGTTGATTTTTATTTTAACGAGTGTTCATTGCTCCACTACATGGGGTAATTGATGATTTAATTCAAGAGATTTTTTTATGATATAAATAATTAATTAGGTGTTACAAAATAAAGGTGATTATTACACGTTTTTGTTGCTAATACCTTAGATGTTACTTTATTGGTGATTTAATTGAGAAGATTGTTTTATGATATAAATAATTATATAAGTGTTATGAAATAAAGGTGATTATTATATATTTTGATTGCTAATACCCTAGATGTTACTTTTTTTTCCTTCTTAATGGATGATTTGCATTGAAATGTATTATGGATATGCATTCTCCAACTAACAACCATTACCTCCCACATTATCTCCCATCATCTCTCATCTATATAATGGATGACTAATAATTTATTGAGACTTATTGATATATTTATACCTCCACTATTTCCAATAAGAATTTTTTATATTATTGTATTGTAGACTTTAATTTGAGAGTTATAATTTTTTTCATGTATAAATAGTTATATTTTACCAATGACTTGTTAGTCATAATGAAAAGAATTTGATTTCTCTTAAATAATGTTTTGAGTTCAAATCTTATAAATGAAGAATTAAGCACTATGAGAGCTTCTCATTTATAAAATTTGATGTTATTCGATTCTGAATTAGTTGAGATCTAATGCAACTTTTGGATACCAAAAGTTATACTTACCAATGACTTGTTAGTCATAATGAAAGGAATTTGATTTCTCTTAAATAATATTTTGAGTTTAAATCTTGTGAATGAAACATTAAGCACTATGAGAGCTTTTCACTTATAAAATCCGATGTTATTCTATTCTAAATTAGTTGAGATCTAATGCAGCTTTTGGATACTAAAAGATTTAGTTAATAAAGGGGTTATAGTTTATGTGAAATAAGAGAAGAAGTTACAAAGTTCTTTTCCTTTTTTTTTTCGGTGTTGCACTTTCAATTTTTATAGTTATCTACTATCATATAATTTACCATAATAAAATGTTTATACATATTTGAGTAATTAAAAAATCTTTGAAAAAATTAAAGTTGATTATCTTAATAAAGTCATGTCAACGACCTTTAAAGCATATCTAAGAAGGAAATAAAAGAGAAGTTGATAACAAGAGCAACTCTATAAGGCTTTTCCCTTATAGAATCCGATATTACTCAATTCTGAAGTAATTGAAATCTAATGCAACTTTTGGATACCAAAAGATTTAGTAAAAAAAGGGGTTCTAGTTTATGTGAAATAAGAGAAGAAGTTACAAAGTTCTTTTCCTTTTTTTGGTGTTGCTCTTCCAATTTTTATAGTTATTGTTTCTTTTATTATCATATAACTTACAATAATAAAATGTTTATACATATTTTAGTAATTAAAAAATCTTTCAAAAAATTAAAGTTGATTATCTTAATAAGGTCATGTCAATGACCTTTAAAGCATCTCTAATAAGAAAATAAAAGAGAAGTTAATAACAAAAACAACTCTATAAAACACTTCTTTCTTTTTTTTTCTTTTTTTTTTGGAAAGCACAACTCTGATAAAGTTAAACTATTATTTTAGGCCCTTTACTTTAATAAAAAAAATTTTTTAGTTTTTTTACTTAAAAAAACTCTTTTTTAGCCCTTAAAATGTATTATTCAGCCAATTTTAAGTTTTTTAGTCTTTTTGTTATTTTTTTATATATGTGACACATTAATTAGATGATGGAAATTTCAAAATAAAGGAACTAAAAAAGGATTAAAAAACCTCTTTTGGTCCCTCTACTTTAAAGAAAACCCCCTTTCAGTTCCTTTACTTTGGAATTTTCATTATTTAACGTGACGTGTGCAAGAGGATAATAGAGGGACTAAAAAAGGGCTGAATAATAAACTTCAAGAACTAAAAAGAGACTTTTTTAAAGTTGAGAGACTATAAACAATCTTTTTGTTAAAGTAAAGGGGCTAAAATGAGGTTTTAACCCTATTATAAACATATCAGAGCCTAAAAGGATTAAATACAAAAATTTCAAGTTATGTCTTTTACATCCTAAATTCTATAACACTGGTGTTATGCCTGACAGTTATAGGCAATCTTTAGGCAGTCAATAATGACAAATAGGATTAAAATTTGTGATCAAAATGTAGGACCAATGATGCAGTATAAATCATGTCATTTAAAATATTAAAATGTAGTCCTATATTATTTAAGGGAAATAATTTTGGGACAACATTTTTGTACCACCTTTTGGTACAATCAGACGTGTCATTTAATTTTTGCACCACATTTTGGTACAATTTGATGTGTTACTTAAATGGTTGATTTTTTTTATTCATATAAGACCCGTGATATTAAATACATCCACTCATTTAATGACATGTGAAAGTTGTATTAAAAGGTGGTATAAAAAGATTGTCCCTATAGCACTACCCATTATTTAATGATTGGTTCTTTTTACTTTTTTGGAACCTATACTATTATATGCATTAATTAATTTAATTATGTGACTTGTACCACAACATTGGTTCTAAATTTTCATCTCAAGATTTTGTCCTCCCTATTATTACTTTTAGGCAATGTGATTTATTTGAAAAATGCCAGAGGATGTCCTTAATAGGTGTCCCCTTTCAATCTCTTTTATATCTTCTTCTAGGCAAGAAATCTAGTCAAACAACATGGAGTCTTGCTTCACTTTTTGTTCCTCTAATGTAGTAAGAACTTTGGTTTAGAAATATAATTAGAAGTAAATACTAACAAATCATTCATACAAACTGATTATTGGGATGTGCATATGAAATCAAAGGGTAGGTTTTCCTTTTTTTTACAACAAATAAGAGAATTGGAATGTCTTCATGAACTAAAATGACCAAAATTTATTCATAAATCACCATTGATTGCAATTTGTAGCCTACATACAAATATGAAGGACACACAACTATAGACAAATAATAATCAAGTTCGTAATGCTCAAAGCCTTTCAACTTCTCCTACTAGAATTTATGTCAATAGCCACTCATTAATCTTAATGAACAACCATATCAAGACCAAACCTAATATCCCAAAAATAGGGAAGCTTAAATGAAAAGAGGAAAGCCATTAAGTTTTCTTGCATTTTGCGGCCATTTATATTGATGAGATTATATATTGTGATTACACATGTATTCAATAATTACCAAGCATTGTTATTAATAGCTAATACCAATAAATAGTGAAAAGGCCAAAATTTGCAATGAAGGGTCAATAGTGGCCATTCTAAAAAAATAATATGTATAAATATAAACTTAATAAAGAAAATAAGAGTAAAACTAAATATGAAAAAGTGATACAATGATTTAATAACTTTAACAAATTATGAAAATTTACACACAACAATAAATTGATCTAATAGCTTGTTAATTTTAGTCTTAAATAGCTTCTAACAAACAACAAAGAAATGAAAACTAAGAAAATAATGAAATTAAGGGATTTTTTTTTCTCAGTAGAATTATGGAGGCTTGAATGTACAACAAATTGGACCAAAGCATTGGATTTTCCCATCAAATCAATAGCAATATGAAGTTTTTATTGTATAAATTAAAGACTACAATTGACCAATACAAATTTATAACCATCCATTCCTTGTTAATCTAAATGGCATTCTATTTCCAATCAAAAATTGAACAAAACTAAGTTGACACACTATCACCAAGGGATGGTGTTGAGCGAAAAAATTTTGAAACTTGTTATTGAGAAATGAAGGAATGAACTCTTATCCACTCTACTCTGATTTCCAACTAAGTGCTGACATTGTCATGCAGCACTAAGTTCTCAAAAATTTGTTTTCAATAGTTGTTAAACAAACCAACATGCCACAAATCTAATATTTAGTTAATCAATATAGCTTGTGGCAAATTAAGGAAAGTTGTTTGTATGGATATGTAGTTGTTGGATGAGACGAAAGGTTCAGGATGAAGAAGCCAAAGATAAAAGTCGAAGCTAGAAGCCAGTTTCCTCAAGATTTTATGATAGAAAATTAGTCAAAAAGATCCAATAGTGCAAATCCAACATTACTTTAGAATGCAACTCACATGATTTAAAATAGTATAATAATTGAAAGGGAGAGCCAAAGTTGGTTGAAAACACAGGCTTTTTATTTACTTAATTCTAGCTTTGAAAACGAAACCAAACATAAAAGAATAATAAACTAATCATTGTGGCAAATAAATAATCAATATGACCCAAACTTGCTTCTATCCAATTAGGCTTTTCAAATGACTAGATTTGTAATAAATTATGGTATTGCAAGAACTTAAATCGTGCTGATTGTAAGAAACTTTGATTAAGAGATACAAATGTTAAAACTCTAGAGATCAAACGACACATCATTTTGGTTAAACTATAAGATAGAGTTGATAAAAGGCTTAATTCAATTTTTAGTCTATTAACTATCACCTTGATTTCATTTTAGTCTAGAAATTATGTTTTATTTCTAAGTGGTCTATTAACTTTCAGATTCATTTCAATTTCGTCTACTTGGTCAAAGATTACGGAAAACTTCTTATTATGTTAGAGAACAGTTAGTCCTCTAACTATATTTTTTTTATCTTTTAGTCCTCAA
Source organism: Rubroshorea leprosula (assembly GCA_020521535.1). Lineage (NCBI taxonomy): Eukaryota > Viridiplantae > Streptophyta > Magnoliopsida > Malvales > Dipterocarpaceae > Rubroshorea > Rubroshorea leprosula. The sequence goes on from BPVZ01000014.1 coordinate 936,363, forward strand.
ATTTATATTTGTTATAAAAAAAGCTTTTATATTTAAAATTATTATTTTTAGGCTTTGATACCAGATTTTTATACTTAAAATTATTATTTTTAAGTGGTCTATTAACTTTCAGGCTTTGATACCAAATTAAAGAAATAGGAAAACCCGTATAAAAATCTAGTATGACAGCCTATAAATAATAATTTTAAGTAAAAAAGCTATTTTTATAATAAATATAAATTTAAGGACTAAAAGATCAAAAAAATATAGTCAAAGGACTAGTTGTTTTTTAACAGAATAGGAAGTTTTCCATTATCTTTGACCAAGTAGACGAAATTGAAATGAATCTGAAAGTTAATAGACCACTTAGAAATAAAACATAGTTTCTAAACTAAAAATTAAA
>BPVZ01000014.1:956617-971588 GCA_020521535.1 Rubroshorea leprosula
AGCTCAATAGATATTCTAAATATCGTAAATAATTGTGAAAAAGCTACACAAATGAACAAACAAATATATGACGAAGATAAAGAATATCATCAACCCCATAGCTCAAATGTTTACCTTCCAACCAAATCAAGAGTCACAAATTGCCGGAAGCTGATCATTTTGTTCATCCCCACATTCAAAATTTTAGATGATGTGATTTAAAACAGAAAAATTATCAGCATCAGGCTCATGCATTTCAATAAATTTCAAACATAACAGAGTTAGAACGTATTGCCTTTTATTTAAAATTTACTCAATTCCTCTAACAGGTTCTTAATGATGGACACAAAACACGAATCAAGAATTGCAGAGCAAAATCTAAAGACCGCACCTGAATGTAAGGAGTCAGCAGCGATAACTGCAAGGGCCAACCGAATTGAACCCCGGCTGCTACCGTACAACTAAGAATGAGAGTCATCAAGCCGCACTGGTGCCTCGAGCTGACGTCCATCGGAGACGATAAATCGGGGCTCCCGTTGAGAACCGTCGGAGATGGCGGAAGAGTGGAATTAGAAGACGAATTGTGATGGATCCAATGTCGAGGCTCGTCCACCATTTCCATCTCTCCCTCTTTCCTCAGGTTCCTGTGCGGAACCTTAACCGACACCGCGTCACTCTTTCCCGCCATGATTGCTGTTCTAATACGTCAAATTTGCTTCCCACATTAAATTTCAAATGCAAAAGGAATTCCAAAAATCAACAAAAAAACAAGGACAGTTTCTGCTTCCTCAATGTGGATCTGATTCTAGGGTTGCAGAACGGTGGATCATGCACGGCGCGTCTGCATTTTTACGCGGGTATGTAGGATTCCGATTTTCTTCGCTTAGATTCAACTTCCGTTAGGTATGATGCGTCAGCGTCAAGGATGATGCAGTTCTGTTACTTCTCACCGTTTGATGAATATGGATGGTTTAGATCACCTGGGCTTTGGTTTTCAACGTAAGAGGAAAAATGACATCATTGGGAGTTGATGACGGAGTGTGGAATCGTGGCCGTTGACTTGAACGAGCGGCACCAGGGTCTTGATTTGGTGGGAACCGAGGAGCGATGGTCGAGTAATGCCTTCGTGGAAAAGAGGAAGAGGGGACGCGCCGACGGGGCCACATAAGATCGCAGCAGCCTGGAATGGTTTGAAGAGTAGCCAAGTTGCTCGCAGTCCATTTAGGCTCCAACAGTTTAATTCAATCGATAATGAAGTTGAGCTCTCCTTTGGTATGACTCTGGTTTTTGAATTTCGATTTCAAAACGTGTGAATTGCAATTTACCTTATACAAGTTATATTATCATTTAACTATTGGTATAGAAAGTGCTCTCTATCAATCTCTCTATCAATCAATAGTAACGTAATCTGTATAGTAATTTTTAAAAAAATATTTAATTGTGAATTTTATTAGTTTTACAACAACTGAAAATTTAAACCAAAAATAAAAAATTAACAATTACTTTAAGATAAATTTTAACACTAATAATAAAATATATAAATTTGTTTAATAATATTAAAATTATTTTTGTTCTTATATAACTAATAATCATAATAATATATTATAAAAACACTAAAAACACAAAAAACCAAATAATTAATGAAAGTTGTAGGATAAATATACTTCTTTTGCAAATCTTAGTAAGGTTTTTCTAATTTATATTTTTTTAATTTGTATAATTAGAATATAGATAAGTGTAACTTTTGATCATGAATTTCTATTAAAAAAATAAAACTTAATTTTTAATTTATCAATAATTCAATTAAATTCATTTGCATCATATTGGTATTAAAATTAATTAATGCAAGTCTATGTAAATATATGACTAAAAGATGCACTTACAACTAAAAGTTATAAATCAAAAAAACCCACCCACATAAATCAATGAAGACCCCACTCCCCTCAAACCAAAAACTTCTTTGCCCAGTGCTACCTCTCTAGCTTGGTTGCTAAAATACTTCTTTCCCAAGTTACTTTCCCAACCCCAATCTCAGCCCTAGATATATGAATTTGTTATCAATGCCTTCGGAGACTAAAATTGGTGCTTTCTATCACCTAGAAGTGTTGGAGAAAATAAGGTTTCACTTATTGTTGGTTGAAGTCTGATTTAGTTTTTTCTATGCTCTTCAAGTCTATAGCTTAGCATGGATGGATTTCACCAAGACTCTTTCTTCCTACCATCTAGGTTTCATGGGCACCTCCTCTCCCTAGGTCTTTTCCCTCTATTTGCTTTTGTGTCTTTGTATATGTAGCTTTGTTTCAATTAATTACTTGGAGTTCATATTTATGGCAGATTACAGAATGCTCTTAAACCCATTAAGCTCTTTGTCATAAAGTTGATTATGTGATTGTGATAAATTATTATGTGATTTTGTTAGCATAGAATACTTGTCTAAAAAAAGATATTGGGTTTCAAATAAGCATGGAGATGGAGGGACTAGTGTTGCTTATGGGATTAAGCATTTAGATCTTTCTTTGACCCAACATTTGATAACAGGAAAACGGATTGACCGTTATGGTGGGAACACTAAGGTTTGTCTGAAAGATTATATTTTGGAATTAGTATATGTCTATATGAATTTATGAATGTAGACATGTAAAGTTTTTAGCCCTTAAACCAAAAATTCCTTTTTTAACCTCTGTTTATCTACAATTGATGTCCAAATTTTAAACACAGAACAAAACCTAGTTCTTTGAAATATTGATAACTAATAAGGGCTAGGATCTCGTCTAAATTAAGATGCATATGCATATGTATGATGATGTTATCCATATTCAGTGGCAAAATTAAGTTGTAAATAATTTGAATGATGTTATAGCATTGGGATTTGATATGCATGATCATAAATCCTTGTTTATATTATTTTTAAATGATAAATTTGTGAACTTGATGCTATTATTTCCAAATATGATATGTGCATTAATCTTTCTTCAAAGAAAAGACTTTGTGAACTTAAGGATATTGATTCTATTAAATTTTAAGAACAAACCAAGAGCTGGTCGTTCTGATATATTTGTAAGGCTTGGTTTAGAGGTTACTTGAACTGAGATGCACTTACATGCATGCATATGAAATGAGTAAAGAATGAGAATGAGTCTCTCACTATTACTGACTGACAAATGAAGTTGTTACTAATGTATGATATTTATTTCAAGTTAATGATCTAGTAATAGTAAAGGTGTGTTGCATGTGTAAAAGGGAGACAAATGATGCAATAACTTTTGCTTATGATGTTTTTAATTGTATGAGAGTTTATACTGCTCGTATAATTATGTTTTGCACTTTGCTGTGTGTTTTCAATTAAAATATTTGCCTTATATTCATTTTATTTTATTTAGAATACGAGAAAAGTATTCTTTTTACAAAGCCTTTTCATAGATTGGTTTCTTTTTAACAATGGAGGAGTCCAATGGTAAGTTCTTATCTAACAAGGAAATTAGTCCCTTAGAGCCTTTTGATGACTTGATAAAAATTAACCTTGAACATCCTACTCTAAGGATATTAGTTAATCTCTACCTCCTGGTGACTTGGTTGAAATCATCTATGAAAATGTTACTACCAAAGACTGTCTTATGAATTGTTTCATATTAGTGTTGAACTAAGGTACATATATGTATGTATTTTCTTTGAAATGTTTTTATGGTTACATCATCTATTTAGGTAATTTTAACTTGCAAATTCCATATCAAGAGTGGCTACAAAGGGTGAAAAAACTAGTTGAGATATGTGTGCGAGTCTTAGTGACACAAATTGAAGCTACTAAGATTGTTCATCACTCAAAACTTCATGAAAGTTCACTAGGAATCATCAAGATAGCTAGAGCAAATGGGTGCAACTTGCTATGAATCTCATGGTAGTAACATTGAAGCTTTGAATATACAACCTCGAAACTTTACTCATGAAAGCTACTTTTATTTATGTTTTTCTTTATTTAATATTTTTCATTTGAAAAAAAAAATATAAGAATGTTCCAAAAGTCATGACTTATTAGGGACGTTAATTAGAAAGAGCAGTGATATAGAATAGAAGACAACATTTTGAGACTAAAATTTTGAAACCAATGATGTTATATAAGCCATATTATTAAATGAGTTATGCATATAATATCATGAGTCCAATAAATTAAAAAGAGCTAATTATTAAATAATATAAAGTGCATCTTTTAATATGTTGTTAATGACCACTTAAATTTTCAAAAATGAAAAATTGACAAATTAAGGTTGAAAAATATGAAAAGAAAGAGTCATCACTTGTCCAAATTATAAGGTGAGACAACTCACTTAAAACGGATGAATTTGCAATTCTTGAAAACCCTTGGACAATTTGAATAAAATAAGAAAGAAGCAACCACAATCACAACAATTTAAAAGCTATGGGACTAATTTGAAAAAAATTTAAACTTAGAGGATGGATTTTGAAGCTTACATGCATAAATACCTTCATGAGGATAGGAAACTTATATATTATTATATTGGATACATGTCCTTGTCCTTAATTTGTATTTAGTGCTTAATTATGATTTCCTTACTATTGATTTGTTGCATCAAATGAGGAAAGAATTAGGAATGGAAGGTTGCCAAAATTTGATTTTCAATTGAGTGTTTTTCTATTATCGAGTGATGAGGAAAGTTGTTTTTACTGTTTATGATGTTATTTCAACGTAAGAATCTAGCAATCTCCAAGGTACATTGCATGTGTAAAAGCAAGACAAATGGTGTAATATATTCACTAATTTTGTTCTATTCAAAATGTTGAAAATGTTCTTTTTGCACCTTCTAATCCTTGTCTCCTTCAAGCCTCACTGCCAAGGCTTTCATAGACTATGGTTTCTCTTTTTACATTTGAGGAGTCCAGTAAGAAAGTCCCATTTAACAAAAAGTCAATCACTCATTGCCTCCGACGACTTGATCTAAAGCATTTATGAAATCCTTGCTAACAAAGAAATTCGTCAATTCCCTCCTCTTGGTGACTTGATCAAAATCACCTTTGAAAATATTACTATCAAAGATGGTTTTATGGCAACTATCTCATATGAGTTTCATGCTAAGGAATATATATATATATATATATATGTCTTTTCTTTGAATTGTTTTTATTATTTTCATGGTTACATTGTCTAATTAGGTAATTCTGACCTACAAATTCTAGATTGAATGGTAGGTATTCGAGATCAGGAGTTGCTATAAAGGGTGAAAAGTGTTGCTAAGATATATGTGCGCTCTTTTGTGATGTTGGTTGAAGCTTTAGAGATCATCACACCAAATTTCATGTGTATTCTCTGGCAATTATCAATTCATTGATTAAGAAGATGAGTCCAATTAACTTGCTATGAGTCTTATGGCAATAACATAGAAGTTTTGAATATACAACCTTGGCATTTCACTGGTAAAACCTACTTTTATCTATTGATTTATTTATTTAATATTTGGCATTTGGGAAAAATGTTTATGTTGAGCTCATAAATAATGGCAAGTTAGGGGAGGTTAGAAAATTATATTTTCCCAAAAGTCTTGAACTTGAAAATTTTTTCAAATCAGTATTTTGTAGTTTGTACTATCTATTTTTCCCTCTCCTAAGCTTTAAATTTCAGATATTGTCATGGATTGTTTTCTCTTTAGCTTACACAATGGAGTTAAACAAACCCCTATTGAAATTATATAATCGCAACAATTTAGTCTTTCAACTCAATCTTTTGATCAAAAGTCACTAATTAGTGATGAAAATCAAAATCTTCAATGTGTAACTCAACACTACGAATGTAGAACTTTTTAAAATCGTTGGCCACTCATATGTTAAAGTTTAAACTTGAAACTTTAAATTTGAAGTGTGAAAACTATCCTCATTATTGCAAATGATAGCTTTTACATAAGATGCAGGATGAATTCTTGTAAGCATCGAATCCTAATAAAACTATAGTAGTCTTAGTGAAACTAGAATTACCTATGTCTAACTAGTAGAATTTTATAAAGATTAAGTACTTGGAATAAATTCCTTATAATTCGGATTTTTTTGTTTTTCGGGTACTCTTAATGACATTAACTCCAAATCAACATTTTTAGGTTAGTGAGTATTAATTTAGTCAATTTCTTATTTAATAGTTCTTAATGGAATTTATAAAGAGCTAATTTTTTTTTTTTTTTATAAAAAAAAGCTTTCCATAGCAGGATTTCTTACCCTTGTCATACTAGAAAAAGGCTTTGATGCCCTTCTTTGAGGAATATAAATATGGATGATTATTGGTATATTTTCTAGTTCAACATATTTCATAATACACTTACTAAAAATAATTATTTTCAAATTTGAATTAAGAATAGGAAAAATGTAAGCTTTAATAACTGAATCAATGAGTGTTGAAAGGTATATTGAACCAAAGGAACACATTTATTAGACGGCGCCAACGTAGGACAAGGTGGGGCAGCAGCCCCCCTAAGGTTTTGAAAATTTTCAAATATGGTACATTAATTTTTATTTTCTACAAAATTTTGTTTTTAGAGGTTTTAAACTATTGGGATCATTTCAAATATATATATAAAATTAGGATTTAGGTAAAGGAATTGTTTCTCTCTTTATGATTAATTTTTAAGATATGATAATTTGGTCTAGCTAAGAAAAAATATTAAAAATAGTTAAAATCTAATTAATTACATTGATATAACTTATATAAGTTTTTACATTAGTTATATATAACTTTGTTGTATAATTTATATACTATAAAAATAGTGTTAAATTTATTCTATTAATATAAATCATACATTTCGAATTTAAAGTTGTTTTGATATAAGTAACTATTTAAAAAAATAAACTATATTCTTATACTTGTTTTTAGGGATTTTAAAGTATATATCATTCAAAAATAACTAAATATATCTAATTTTCTTGATAAACTAAATATATGTAATTAATTTAAAATTTTACATATATAAATAAGTGATACATCCATAAAATAAGTGATCAATGTAAAAATTAACTTAAATTATATTAACATGAACTAATACATAACTTGAAAAAAAATTTAACCTTTCCCCTTGCCCCCTCTAACTTTAATTTCTGGCTTTGTCCATCTAATGTGACACATGATTGTCAAGTAACGACCTTTTGTCGTCAATCTGCATCAAGCAATAGGTATGTTAGCTTTTTTTATAGAAAAACCAATTTAAAGTCAAATTTAAAAATTTTAGGAACTAAATCAGAGATTTTTTTTTAAAATTTAGGGACCAACTCAGAGGTCCATACAATAATTGAAAGACTAATTTAAAGGTTTAACCTATACATGAGGGGGTGTCAACACCTTTTCGAGCATCTTTAACCGCACTCGTTAAATATAAGCTTGAAAAGTCCCAAGATTTTAGTTCCAGTGATCTTATTCAAGCAAACAATTTGAACTCCAGCCAAGATGAGTCTCGAGTCCTCTTCACTTATACCTTCATCCAGCAACGATAATGAACTTGTCAATTGTCTTAATGAAGAAGTTGATGAGTATGTCTTTATCAAGGAAATTGCACACTCACCACCTCTTAAAGACTGGATTAAATTCGCCTTCAAAAACCTTACTACCAAAGACTGTCTTATGATAGACATCTGTTATCAATTCCATGCTAAGGTACTATTTTCTTTCAAATTGGTTTTTTGTTATATATATACTGGTGTGGTTATTGTCACTATAAAAAATGTTAAGTTTATCAATTTTTAAATTTTTTCTTAAATAGTATCAAAAATATTAATTTATTGATAAATTTTAATTTTTAATTAATAAATATCAACTGTTTTTTGAATTATAATTTGTTAATAATTATAGTTATTTGTCATCTTTATTAATTAAATAAAACATAATTCATATTTTTTAAAATAGTATTTTATAATTTTAATGATTTTAACATTCTTGTTGATTACCATAATCCTATTCCACATGTACCATCGTTTTTTTTTTTTTTTTTTTTGAACAAGGTGTCTTGAGATTAGCTTTCTTTTTTTTTTTTCCTAATCAAAAGGCAAGCCACAATAATCTCACACACACATATATATATATATATTAATCTCACACACACACACACACATATATATATTAATTAGATAACTTTGACATATAGAGATTCCAAATCAAGAAAGGTATGCCTTCTCGTTAACAGACTGGTTTCTTAATCTAGTAGCATGTTTGAATGACTGCCGCAGGAAAAGAAGGGTACCAAATGAATTAGTAGTAGGAGGAGAGGGTAGTTGATTTCTGGGAGGTATTACCTATGGTTTTTTTGCTTCTGAGGGTGAATTGATGAGTTTTGGGGGCTCACAAAGGCTGTATTGAGCAATTATTGACTGTAGTAGTTTTAGCTATAGTCAATACATGATCAATGCCCCGTGAGTCTGTTGGGGTGGTCCGGGTCAGGGTTGTTTGATCTGAACAGGGTGATATGATGAATTGGCAAAAGAGGCCAGAATCCTCGCTACGGACATAGTGTCGACACTTTTTTTGGGTGTCGACACCTTGTATTAAGTTTTGTTATCTGCGGGTTTAGAGTACTCCTTGTATTCCGTTTATTAATAAATAACTCTTTCGCTGTTCAAAAAAAAAGATTCCAAATCAAGAGAACTTCATTCTTATAAAAATATGTGCTTAGGTATTTGTGCATCTTTTTATAAAACAGGTTGAAGTTTCTGAGATTGTTAATCACTCCAAACTTTGAGAAAATTCATAGCTATTAATGAAGAATGCCATCGAACAACTAGTGGGAACATTCTATGAGTCTTATGGGTTAGGGCATTACCATAGATGTTCTTCTGAAAACACAACCATGGCGTTTCACTAATGAAAGCTACTATTATATAGGTTTTTCTTTAGTTAATATTTGTGGGTAGGAAAAATTATATAGGTGTTATTTAGAACTTATTTCAAATCAAACAACTTAAGTGGAATGGTAGTTTGTGTTGTTGGAATCTACAGTAAAAGTTAGAAAAATTAATTCCCAACTTTGAACATTGGAGTATAAGTAAATCCTTCAATCAAAATTAGGCTTCGTTAAGAGTGAGATAGGTTGTGGACTGGCGGGAATTAGTAAAGTGTAAAACATTTTCAGTTCTTTTGTTCATAAACATTTTTCACATATAAAATATAATTAAAATTATTATAAATATAAAATATTAATTAAAATAAATTATATATAATAAATTTACATTTGAAAAATAGTGCAATGAGAAAAAGTGATGCATAAAGCACTCTCAAATCCTGTGTATATACTTGGATCCCTAATAAGAGAATGAATTATTATTGAAGAATAATTTTAAATTTTTAATTGAAAAACTAAAAAAAAAAAATATTGGGGCATTAAGATTAACAAAAATATAGTTAAATGCCACATAATATTATAATCTTATAATATAATGTTTCCTTACAAATATCCAAATAATTTAGTAGTAATCTCCTTTAAAAGAGGGTAAAAAATTCTAAATTCAAGTATATGTCATATGGTTGGGAAAGGTTAAGAATGAGAATAAGTTATCTCTTATTATATAATTCAAAATAAAAAAATAATGTGTTCTTATGTAATTTACTCTTTACACTTAGAAATTTATCCATAATATTGTATATATATATTTATTTAATAATATATCACATTCATTTAATGATATATTATGATTGTAATTTTAAATTTACAATTTCACTTGTCATTGTCGCTATAGTATTAGTATAAAATTAATTTTTCCTGCCTAGCAAAAAAAAGGTATTCTTAGGCTCAAAAAATTTGAGTTACATTTTTTTTAGATTGGGCTACACAACAAGAGTTTAGTTCACGTACTGAAATAATTAAAAAATTAACAAATTAATATAGAAAATTTTATCAAAAATATTTTATAAATTTATGATCCAAAGTGCACAAAATAATTACAATTTGATAAAAAAAAAAGGACTTTTTTGATAATTTTATTCATGTTAAAATAAGCGGGTGGGGTGCAAACAAAGTTCAACCCATTGGCAATAGAAAGGACGTTTTGAGCATGCTTATTGCTTAACCACCACTGTTTAAGAATACTTGATTTATTAGGGATGGGCTTCGTTATTTGTTGGAGGAATGCTTTCCTTTTTCCTTTTTTCCTTTTTTCATTTTGACAATTTGTGGCATTGAGGTATGAAAAAGATAAGAGATTCCATTTATCATGTGCACCATACGTTTGACAAAATGCTTGTCTAAGCTTGTGAGTATCTTATGTACTTGTTATGTATCTTGTATTGTATACAGGGCTGCGACAAGCTCATACAATGGTTGTTTGGACTGTTTGATGGGGTGAGTTGTAATTTTTGTGTTTTTGCAAGGCAAATGGTCTGCAGGACAAGTTGCCAATGAAAGGTAATTTTGCCAAGGAGAGGAATTTTAACTAATTGAACCTCGCGTGGTGTGGGCCATGCAAGGAAATGGAGGAAAATGCCAATTATCTTTTTATTCACTGCAAAATTGTTTTCAAAATTTGGTCTAAAAGATATAAATGGTGGGGACTACAATTTGTCCTTGTGGGGGCTACAATTTGTCCTTTTGGGCGGCTGTTGGCTTTACATTACAAGCACATGGGCATGCTTTTTGTGAAAAAAAAGGTGAACAAAAGGATGGGATATTCTTTGGTTTGCTGATGTTTTAACCTTAGAGATCCTTTCTTATCTTTGGTAGAAATTTAGAGTTAATTTCTAATCATATAGTTTGCCAGATTAGATGTTGAATTCAAATACAATACTAGTTTTCGAATTGCATTGAAAATTTTAAAATTGCTATTTATTTATTATGTTAAATTGTTATTTAGTTTTTTTTCTTAAAAAGTTAAAATTAAAATTAAAATTACTATTGTTAAATGGAGAATAAAATATAATAACAAGTAGTTTACTTAACATGAGTGTTTTTATGTTTTTAATTTCTATTACTGTTGTCAAATTTCTACATTTACTTTATGAAACCTTGTTAGTCTTTTAGCCTTGCCCTCTTTCTAATTCTTATTAGTCAATCTAATGAACGTTGATGCATTGATCTTATAATATACTTATACTATTTAGCATCAATATACAAATACCAACAAATGAAAGTTTGATCAAAAGCCACACTTTTACGTAAGTGGAAATACCTTCATATTTAAAAATCTTTTCTCATCTACAAGTTAATATCGCGTAATCTAATACAGTTCAGATTATAGAACTAATATATATTTACTTTAACTTTAACTTTAACATGATGATTATATATTTATATATATATTTGGAGTAATGAATGTTATGAAGCACTAACATGAGAAGAGAGTATAGGAAACCATCAAGTTGACAAATATGCCTATGACATCAAAATGCAGGAAATAGAAGATTAGTGTGAGAATCATTGGAAAGCGTAGAACGCAACTAAACTACAAAATCATAAGTTCACACCCAAAATGCAAGATATAACAAATTACTCAGGACATGAGAAAGTTAATTAAGCCCATGGGTGAAGTATAGGGACATCTTCAATGTACACTGATTGATTATCAGTTTAATGTGTATCAAAAATGAAGAACTGGAATGTAATTATCTAGCAAACACCAAGTGCATCAATACTATGGAAAGAACAGTGTGGCTTGGCTAATGCTAGATTAAAACAGCCTCACATTGACCTGCACACTTTGCATTTCCCTATAGAATTGCCCTCTCAGCTTGCATTGAGAACGTAGATTTCTAGCTCCAGATGGAGCATTGCCTTGTTCTCCGATACCAACAATCTACAAAACCAAGCACCAAGTATGATCAAAGTTGCTAAGGTTTGCAAGTGCTTATCCCCATACTTGCTCACACAGAGACATTTAGTACATCACCACATGCACAATCTAATCCGAAGTTCTACATCTGTATTAGGTCTAAAACTTGCCTCGATGGGTTAACCAAAGTACTTTAGAGCTTGAAATTCTATATTAAAGATTTCATGTTCGAATCTTAAGACGGAAATAGTTATGGCCAACCAATAAATTATTGGGGCCACACAAACTTTTAAATTCTTTCATTTAAATATTATTTTGTTTAGTTTGATAGTTAAAAATAGCTAACAATTATAATTGTTAGTTGATAAATAACAAAATAAATATTTATTACTTAACAAATTAAACTTAGTTTACACATTGATATTTTTAAATATCATAACTGACTGTTTCAAAAAAAAAAAGAAAAGAAAAAAGAAGAAGATAAAAATAGTTTGTGTGGCTTTAATAGTTTGTTCGGTGACAATAACCATTTCCTCTTAAGATAGGTGTGAAGGATTTACAAAAAAAAAGATAATTATCTCTTATTATATAATCCATCACTTGATGTTAAAAAAAAAAAAATTTAAAACTTGGACCAGGGTTGATTCAATAGCCACTACTTTTCTAATATATAATAGTTGAATATTTGTACTAAAAAAAAGTTGAATATCCTGATGCTGGGTTGACTATTGTGTTATTATTATTATTATTGTTGTTGTTGTTGTTGTTGTTATTTATAAAAAACTCATGTTAATGATAGGCAATTACTTCCTTTTCCCTGGGAAAGTGGAAGGCATTCTAGTAATTTTGCATTCTCCTTCCCTTAAAAATACAAGAACTTATCCCTGCATCCAGGAAGTATTCCGGAGCCACTATTATCACCATTTTACTCGAAAGTGCTCAGCCATCAGCTAGATTTCCCCAGGAGATGAGTGGAGCATTTTTTTAATGTCAAATGTGAAGCATCTTTATTTCACCAAACATGGGAAACTATATGATGGGTTAACAACAGTTGCCCTTAGAATGACCAACTTGCTGGGAACCAAATGGCCCCTCAGAGACGAAAGGTGGGAACCAAATGGCCCCTCAGAGACGAAAGGTAATTAATCCATTTTTACCTTTACTGACTAAAACAAATTGCTCTATATATGAAGTAACACAAGAAAATAAAAACTTGAGAAGCCAAACATTGAATTAATAAGTTACACAAAAGATAATAATCGTTTGCCTTCTCAAATCTTTTCTCACTCATCTTAATATTTGAAATTTTGAGACCTCCAACTTATAGTTTCAGGTTCTTACCAGTTGAGCATGTGCCTGATAAAACCAGAAAACTGAGAAGGAAAAAAGTCTCATACCCTAACACAGCAATTTAAGTGAATTTTAAAGAGTGAACCACATAACCCAACCTCTTTTGGCCGGAATAATTCAGAACTATGGGCTAAATTCAAAGTCTTATCTGGTGACTTACTTTCTTCCACTTTCGTTTGTTGTATTAGTATAATGACGCTAAATAATCACTATATGGTATATTAAGATCAATGCATTAATTAACATTCCTTTTATATTGATTAATGGGAACCAGACAGAGGATATGTATGCATGACAAGGTTTAATGAGACAGAACTCATTCCCAACTTTTGACAAACAACAGAAGTTACAAGAAATATGAAAGAAAGGAACATAAAAGTATGTTAAGTAGACTATATATTCTTATATATATTCTATCAAATATTGTGAAATCCAGGTCAACACTCTGGACCAACTATACCTAAGCCTGTGAAGTATACATGAAAGCCTCAAGAAGAAAATGGAACTTAACTCTTCAGATGCAAGCACAAAGTTCCAAGCTATTAGGGGTGGTCTGTTGCCCAAATTAAGAAAAGGACCAACCTATTATCTATGGAAGCAAAAGAAAAAAACATATATAGAAATGGTTGTGAGGTGTAGCTCATCATAAAGTCATCCTATTTGACTAATAGAAGTAGAATTCCATCAGTGAAACGTCAAGTTTGTATATTCAGAAATTGTATGTTATTGCCACAAGACTTGTAGAAAGTTGCACCTAGCTTCTCGATGGCCAACTTGATGATTACCAGTGAATATCTACACGAAATTTGGAGTGGTACCAGCCTCCCCAGGATCCTGCTGGCTAAGAATCCGGTTTCTTGGCCTTGGGGTCTGGGATTCAAAGGCTGGTGAGAGGGATGAAGATCCAAATTCCAAAGATCAAAAAAAGGAAATTTGGAGTGATGAACAATTAATCTCAGAAGCTTCATCACTAAAAAACGCACTCATATTTTCTCTTTCCATGTTAGTTCTTCATAATATTCATGACTCCAAAGGAAAAAAAACAGAATCATTATGTTGAAGTTAATATAAGGAAAATAATTAGTACATTTTTTTGTTTAATACACCTATTGATACTTATTGCTTTAATCATAAAAATCTGCATGTAAAAATTTTTTCGCCTTAAATTTAAATTTAAAATAATAATTTATTAATTAATGTGTTGAAAAATGTGTTAAATATGAAGGTAAAATGTGTTAAATTTAAAGGTATACCAATCATTGTTTTTAATATAAATATATTGTTTGTGCAATCTGAACTGTGCTTGATTACATGACAATAACCTTTGAATAGGAGGGGATTCCTGAGTGCATGTGGAGGCGTTTCCACTCATCCAAGAGTCTTACTTTTGATATCTGGTATAATTTATATTACAAAACCACATCCTCTAAAATTAAACACATAAAATTTGTTTGTTAATACAACTCCTAGTAATCTAATTATATAAACTGATTAAATAAGAGTCTACGACATTAATTTCTTCCACTTAGGAAGCAGTAGCAAAAGCTGCACAATGCACTAGTGGGAGACTAATGAATGTTAAAGAGGAAGCCTCTAGTTAAGGTTTAGTGAATAAGCAAATACTCTCTAGGAATACCATTCAACGTTTAAAAAGATCATGACACCATGAATAACACATGATTCCACCATTGTACCTCTAGATAATCATGACACCCTTTTTTCCATCCAATGATCTTGGTACATTATAATATATATTCATCATAGCATACCTGGCATCAATCATTTTCAAAGGAGAAATACATCCCCCTTGTGCTTCTCTCAAAAACCACAAAAATGTGATCATCCAATATATGTGATGGACAATTGTAGATAATTCTCAATTGGACTAAAACGTGAAAAATAC
>BPVZ01000014.1:1008713-1025874 GCA_020521535.1 Rubroshorea leprosula
AAAAAAAAAAAAAAAAAGTGGAGCTGGGTTCTGGGTTCGGTGGAACCCAGCACTGGGTTCCACCGAACCCAGTGCTAGGTTCGATGAAACCCAGCACTGGGTTCCATCGAACCCAACAGAGGGTTCAATAACCCGAGGAAGAAGAGGAAGAAAAAAAAGAAAAAGAGAAAGGAAGAAGATGAACGAATTATTTTATTTTATTTTTTAAAAATATAAATAGTAATAATTGAGTTGGAATAAAAAAAATTCCACGTCTAACATGTTTTCAATTTGTTTTTACCACGTCATCAAAAAAATTATAAAAAATGCCACATAAGCGAGTTAACAATCGAAATTAACAGAAGGACTAACGGAGTGCATTTCGTATAGTTGAGGGATAAAAAAAGTGCAAAAAATTGTTAAGGGACCAAAAATGTGCAACTCACTAAAGTTGAGGGACCAAATTTAGCATTTAACCTAGGTTTTACTTCCTTAGCAACAAGTAACAAGTCACAAGCATTCCTGATATTCAAGAAATTCAAAGCTTTAGTTGAGAATGAAAGTGATTGTAAATTAAGACCTTGAGTTTAATTTGATAATGGAAAGTGGTATGATTTTAAAACCAATAAGGTTGAATTTCATAAACATGTACAGGTAGATGAAAGTGCATATTGGAACTAAGAAATTTACAAAATTGAAAAGAGTTTGTGATTTTCACCCTAGTGATAACATAACAGATGTTCAAGATGGTGCACATTTCTAAACGGCCAAATGTTCTTTAAGTTGATGATTCTCCTCCATTGAAAGACCAAGTCATTGGTTGAAGCCTATGTAAGATGTAACTTGGTTAATTTTGCTTCTAAGTTTGAAATCAAGCTATGCATGAGGAGATTACCAGGATTTGAAGAGTGATACCATGCCCTTAACCCCTAGACCTAAGACAAAAATGTTATACACATTTTCTTTGGATTTAATTTTTTTTATCAAGATATAGGATTTTAACACTATCCTAGGCTTAAGGAAGACTTGACTGTAATCCCATAATATATGGATCCTTGTCTTTGAAGAACAACCATGATTTTGTCAAGTTATTAGACTAGAGTTGGTTGAACCGCTCTCTACTCTATGGCACCTATTTTATATTTTGGTTGTATGTTAAAATCAAACCTTTCTTCCTCATTGTCCGTAAGACAATGACATATTTAATGAGAGAAGAAGAGTAGGAGAATTGTCTGCTCCTTTCACCATTTTCGTCAAAATTTCTGTTCTTCACATTTAATGTTCACCGTAAAAAGTATATTCTTAATTTCACTGTCAGTTGTTTTAGTCAAATTGTTCCATAACATCCAAATTAAATTCTATCTTTCTTGTGATCTACATTCAAATAGGGCCCAACTTGCACAGTGGAATCAAATAATACCGGTAGAGACCAACCCACTAGCAATTCATGCGAGCCATTGAATATTGTCTGTGCCACGTTTCATTCTTCTTTGAAGTGTTGAAGTGCATGTAAATTGAGTCGGAACATACTAATGTAAGTTTATTTATTTTTTTAAAATCACGTTTCTATTCAAAATGACATCCCTTCAACGCTTGTTACCACTTGTTCTCTTCATTTTAGATCTTATTCATCTCTCTATTCTCATTGATTTAAAAGATTGAGACTTAAGTAGCACTAAAAGAGCCCATGATGAATTTGGACTGATATGCAGGGGACCGCAGCACCATGAATAGAAATGTGAATGTTTGTTTTATCATTTATGTGAACATGTGACTCCTAGCCTATCTGTCTCAACATATATAGTCAATACCCTTGAATGGATCCAATCACAAACCAAAAGCACCTTGTGGCCAAAATTGACTTTAAGAATCCAAAAGTTTTATTGTGCCAATGTCTAGGCATTTTCACCCATGTGGGATGTTCCTCTCAATGAATTTTTGCCATGGTTGAGACATTTTCAAGTCTTTGATTTTTTGTATCCTAAGACAAAAGCACCCCCGAAAGTCAGCACAATGCGCATGGCTACTGCTCTCTAGTTGTCTGGCCATGTAAAGAGATTTATTGCAAAAATCTTTTTTTTTTTTTTTAAATTATAAAATTCATTAAGGTTCTATTTAGTATGATTGTGGTTTTGGATTTTTAGTTTTTATTTTTTTATATTTGTAAGTACTATTATATTTAGAAATCAAATTTTTTTATAAAAATTACAATTAATTTAATTTAATTTAATTTAAATGTAGTATTAATATATATATAAATAAAAAAAATAAAACCTTATTACATAGAGCCTAAATAAATAAATATGATGCCCAGTCAAAGTTGGGTTAAAATTAAAGGGTCTCCATTAAGGAGATGATTAAGAAAATTCGGATGGATTTTCCTCCACTGTCATCAAGACAAGAATCTTCATAAGTTTCTTGGGATTCTTCTATGCTTCCTTTCTTGTTCTCCCTAGGAATAAGAATATTCCTTGAGGCGATGTTTAGTGCCTCGTTGTCCTT
Organism: Rubroshorea leprosula; assembly: GCA_020521535.1. Lineage (NCBI taxonomy): Eukaryota > Viridiplantae > Streptophyta > Magnoliopsida > Malvales > Dipterocarpaceae > Rubroshorea > Rubroshorea leprosula. The sequence goes on from BPVZ01000014.1 coordinate 1,011,195, forward strand.
TGGCAGAAACATGGCGAAAATGGACAATGATTGGTGCACACCCGGATCCAACACCCGGGTGTGCACCCCCCATATAAAAAAAAAAAGGATGGATCGGGTGATGGGCAATTTTTTTTTTATATGATATATGCACACCCGGGTGTTGGATCCGGGTGTGCACACATCATTTTCCGACGAAAATATATTGTGGAATTGCCTTTGGAACTAAAGGTTTTAAGTTGTAACATCCCATGTCAAAGTGCCAAGACCTCACAATTTTAAAAAAAGCATGTATTGGTACACATTTTGGTTAAATACTAGTTAAATGAGTTCTATTTATATTTATATTTTAATAATTAAACTAAAATAAGTGTCAAAAAGTGTATTAAACCAAAAATATACTAGATATTTTCTTTTAAAAAAAACACACAAGGGTGATGGTGGGTTTGCAATTATAAACCCGGCTAAATGCAATAAATTGTTTATTAACTATGTGATTTATTTCAATCTAGTATAGAAACAATTTTTTTTTCAAAATGATCTATAAACTATTAATTTTTTTTTTAAAATGGCCTACTTAACAAAAACATTTCGTTAACTGACTAACGGAATTCTTTCTAACTGTTAATAAGCTGCTCCTAAACTTTTGAAAAATGTTAAATTTAGTATATACATTTTTTTTCAATATTTTGTTTTTGAAGTTTAAATTCTATGTTAAATATAATAATTAATTAAGATAATAATTTTAATTTACATTGATCAAGATTCTAATTTTAATTTACTACAAACAATATTATAATTTAAATTTTATTATTTTTTAAAAAACTTAATATCATTATTAAATTACATATTTTTTCACTACTTTGTATAAAAAACAAAAAATTTTAATTTTATTGTTAACACTAATAATACGTGCATGATTTTAATTTTGGGATTTATAAAATTAAAATGAATTTTTATTTTTTTTAGATAATTTTAATTATATGTGGGTGCTCATTTAATTAAATTAAATTTTGAAAGGGTTTATTTATTAAAAATATTAACATTTAATAATAAATTAAATTTTTTTAGAAATTTTAAATTTTAAATTATAATATTGATTATTGTAAAGTAAAATTAGAATATGAATGAATGTAAATTGAAATTTCATCTTGGTTAATTATTATATTTGACAAAAAAATTTGAATTTAAAAAACAAAATGTTATAAAAATAAAAATATATGTACTATATTTAATATTTTTCAAAATTTAAGGGGCAGCTTGTCAATCGTTGAAAGAATTTCGTTAGTCAATTAATGGAATGTGTATCACATAGACCATTTTGAAACAAAATTGATAGTTTATAGATCATTGTGAAAGAAAAAATTATTTCTAGACTAAATTAAAATAAATCACATAGTTAATTAACTATTTATTAAATTTAGCCTTAAAAACCCAAGATCCCTCAGGTGCCTGGATGATGTGGGATTTTCATAAAAGCACTCGGTATTGACACCTTCTCAAGGGTATTGGCATCTGCTTATGCAATGGGTTATCACAGTTGTTCCCTCGCTGATATCCTTCAATGGTAAATTGGATCATCTTTGAATTGTATACGTTGCTTGTATCGAGTTATCCAAATCAGAACATCCACTTTTGTGTGTTGTTGTTTCCTATACTGAATTATTTGTGCCCATAGATTTGCTTTTGGTCTACAGTGTAACAATGGCTTCATGTTTATATTCCTCCTCTTATTGGCATTAAATTCCATTGCAAGGAGGGACCTCATTTTCGGTACAATGAACATATTTGATCTAACTTCAACGTTTACTTTTATTGCACACGTTATAACTTATCAAATTCCAACAATTTCACCACAAAGAAAAATAATAATGGGTAGATGAGAAGATTTTCTTTAGTATTCATTCATTAGATAAATATAAAATTGTGAGGATTACAAGTCAATTTATACAGTGTAGTGCACCAAAATCACTACAAAACTCAATTCTAAAAGTGTAAAACACTAAACCCATAAGTAGAAATTCTCCCACCTCCAAAAAGGAAATAACCATTTGTAGCTATACGCACATCCACAATACAACCTTCTCCATTAACCATGGTGGCATCTTCCTCCTTTTTACACAGTCCTTTCTTCGTCTTGTAGACCCTTTTTTAGGACTAGGATTCTTGCATTATCTTCCTTGGACTAGGTAAGGCCAATTTATGACTTTCTCTTAGCAAATGGCTAGCCTTAAGTTTTTTTAGGGTAAAGGTACGAGATCTATCTGATCTACTCCTTTTTGCGTTAAGCTTGTGAAAGACTTAATCAAAAGTAGAACTATTAGATAAGATAGAAGGATTACTTGTGGGAGTGTCAGCTTTTTAAATGCCTCCTCATCTATAGGTAATTCTAAAGAGTAGATAGCTTATTCTTGTCCTCCCACTATAGTATAACAAGAGACAGGCACCAAATTTCTTTCTCACAAAGAATTGATCTCAATTGATGCCATGTTTCGCTCTAACTAGAGTGGTATAATAACTCTCTTGATTTAAGAACAACTTACACCTAACCTTTTGAGTAGCCTTCAGAGAAATAGACAGACAAAGATTTCTAGTAGTGTTTCTAAAAGTATTCTAGACCCTTCTACCCTTACGTTCCAGGTCTTTAAGTTGAGGGGACATCAATGATTCATCATACATAGGCTTTCTAGGATCCAAAACCGGCATAATTTTTTCCTCTCCACCAACATGGCCTAATCTACGACATTTATAAAAAAAAGCCTGACAACTTTTCATGCTTGAGGTTAATCCACCTATCTTGATACTTATCAGAGAGAAATCAAAAGCCAGCTATAAAGCGTTTCAGAACGTCAATATGAATTCTGCACCCCAAGAAACCCCTAAGTAGTATGTTCTTATATCTAGGATTCTTGGCCTTCACTAAGATGCCAAGATTGCTTTCTATGGTAACAGCCTTCTCAAAGGTAATCTAATCTATCCTACGACCATGAATCTGAACCCAATAAGAAGCTAGGAAAAAATCTATTTCCGTAAGGGAATGTCCAATCTCCCATCTCTTCATGTTAAATTAAAAAATAAAAAAGTAAAAAATGGAAATCAATGGACCTGGGTAAGTTTTCTAAGATAGTTCATGTCGGCCTTATTAGAGAAAGAAATAGTATATATAGATTACTATCCACTTCATTTACTTAGAAATTTCGACAATTAGTCCATGTCTTTACCAAGACACCATACACTTTCCCCTTGTTGACAAGAGATTCAGCAGTCACCATCCCAGCAACCGTAAACGAGTTCTCCACTTCCTGTCATCATCATCCCAACCAATAACCAAACTAGATTGAGTTGTAATCAAATCGAAAGGGGAATTAAATTAGTGAGATTGATAGAATTTCGGAAATATTTTTGGGATTTTAGAACAATAGCTAGGTACAGTTTTTGAAAAGTCATGGGTATAGGTTAGTATTATACCTATAATTGAATATAACAGAAGGCATAGCTCTTTTGTGTACCTATGCCAAGAAAATTTGTGTAGTTGTAGTTCTCTTTTTGCTACAAATTTTTCATGTGCATAAATACACCTTTACATACATAACCACAAATTGTAAACCACATACATAACCACAAATTGTAAACCGTAGCTAATAAGGACTTATACCCATAAAATTTTGAATGTAGGTGAAAAAAGCTTAAGTTTATTGCAAATTTTCTGTAGTGAGAGGAAATGCTGTGAACTATAATGTAGTATTTTCGATTTGAGGAGATGAAAGCGAAAAACTAAGAACAAGACTAGAAGAAAAGGGAAAAAAACTATGGAAATTTTTTGGATTCTATGGGAAGGAAAGAGGAAAGCAAACAATATCTAGGAAAAAGTCATTGGCAATCGAGAAGAAAAGGCTAGAAAGAAACCGAGGTGACCTCAACGATGGGGGAAGGACGATGACTCTCATGGAGTTCGTGGAGATCTTAGCAGGGTTCATTTTCAAGGCATATAATATTTGAAAGAAAGTTGAATAATTACTCTTATGATGAGTTTAATTCGATGACATAATAATTCCATGTTCAAGGCATATTTATAGAGTAAATTAGTGAGAGAATAGAAGGGATTAAGAATACATATTCCTTACTTTCATCAAGTTCTTCTAACAGTGTGAAATGAGTTGGAATATCTAGTCACACCTTCTATTAGGTGTTAACTATTCCCTAATTGCTAATATAAATTATTGCATGAAAGGAATATGTACTCTTAATTTCTCATTCTTACTAACTAATTTGATTTATAATTTTGCTTTGACCATAGAATACATATTCCATCAATTAAACCAACCCTTAGGCTTCGTTGCAGGGCCCACACGTTCCAAAGGAGAAAGCAAAATAGACAAGAAATTAACAAAACCCAAAAGACAACATCAAAATAATAATATATATATTCACACAATCTTATCTAACAATAGTCTTACCATCATATGTAATAAGAATTTTTTATTATTAGAGTGCATAAATTAAATCAATTTATATACATTCACTTAGTTAATAAAATACACTAATTTTATTGTGTTTTTGTCAACTTCGTGGAGGCATTAATTGGGAGGCAAGAAAATCCAGAGTTGTCAAAACAAGTTACAAGTGTTGAGGTGCAGAAAGCACATGCTGTGTTTTTGGTGGATTGAAATTAGAAACACGATGTTCAAATTAATTAGAAACTTGATGTTTAGAGGGACAGTCTCTGTCTCACAATGATAGCTACATTATGAGATGATGATTATTGGGATGTGGGTGTAGCCTGTAGGGCCACAAAACAAAAATGTCAATCTGAGTCTTCAAAAAAGTAAATACTAGTTCAAATTAAAAGACTGGTTTCTTTCTCTTGTTGAATTTTGACTCTCTTCCCCTGCTGTTTTCGATTCGCTTCTTCTTGCTAGCTTCTCCTGTTTCATTATTCATCATTAGGTAGAGTAAAAAGAAAAAAGATCATCAACGACTTTAATGATCTAGGATTGCCTTCTTTCAGTTAAAATACATGGTTAAATTTAAATCATATAATATATTGATGGGATGAATAAAAAAATGAGATAATATTGTCTCTTTTTCTTTTATGATGAATAATGTAATTTATTAATGAAAAAATTTAAATCATATGATATATTGATGGAATGAATAAAAAAAATGAGATAATATTGTCTCCTTTTCTTTTATGATGAATAATGCAATTTATTACTGGAAAAAATAGAGTACATAGGAAGTCCCAATACTCATAACCATATTGGCAGAAGGGGAAACTAAACTACAATACTCATAACCCCATTGGCGAAAGGGGAAGCTAAACTACAGCATGCATGATAGCCATATGCCTGTGACAATAGGAAGCTAACCTCGATTTACCAAATATATATATATATATATATATCTGTTTTGCTTTAAGAAAAAAAAAAAAAGATCTCTGCTTTTCATTAAGAAAACGAAAGCAATATTGCTATCAGAATCAACCTTATTGTTGAGTTATTAATTATTATTAATTTCATAGTTTGATTAATTTCTTTGACGTGGAGATTCAATTACAACCCTCCAAGAACTGATTAATGTTAATTTTTTTTTTTTTTAACTATAAAAGGAGATAACATGGCTATATTTGAACTTATTTTTGTCGTTTGGACAGTCAAGGTGTCCTTGAACTAGTTTTAAAACACCCCAAAACTACCCCCTCTGCAGAAGATTTTATGAATACACCCCCACATTGGCCTGTGTTTGCAAGCCCCAAGACTAAAACTCTTGAATTTGTTTTATAAGATAAACACGTGTTTACTAATAAATCCAAACTTTAGAGTTATATTTATTTTTGAACTTAATATATAAAAGGAAATCCGGAACTAAATTGAAACAACTTTGAAATTTTCCGAAACTTCCTATAATTCGCGTTTCCAGACACAACGCAAAGGATAACTTCACGCCCTCACTAGTTCCTTACATCTTGGGCCCCTAGGACATGCATTTCAATGGGCCTAAGAGTTGCTATGATAAAGACATCTGTAGGCCAATCCAATCATCATTTCCTGAAGCCACCCGTCACTTCCCAGCCCAATTGGACAGAAAAATAAAGATCACTTCGGCCCAAGAAAAAAACAAATAAAAGATCACCCACTTCTATTCAAGTTCTTCGATTGTTCCCCACAAGCTTCTGTGGGCAGAAACTAGCAACATACATGTACAGAACGTTTGTTTATCACCCTTTTCCTTCCCCTTTTTCTTTAACTAGAGTTCATATATGCAAACTTGAAATCAAGACTTCACACAACAGCTTTAAATGGTACATGTAACTTACATGAAGGATGGATCTTATCCTTCGTTGACCCCACTCTTGGTCACCATTTCATGGGAAGCATTTCATTCTCTGCAACGACACAGGATTAGCCCAAGTATACCATGAGCAGATCATATAATATCATTCTCAAATAAATGTCTAACAAAAAAGTGTCAATCACCTGTCTTTCGATTTCAACCGCAGATGCAGTGAGCCTTCGCTTCAAGATAGACCTCTCTGTTTCGCAACTCTCCATTTCAGTATCTAAAATCGAGCACAACACCAAGATTCACAATCAGTAAATATACCATTCATTATTCTTGTTTCATGTCTCTATATTATGTGAAAACTAAAATTGGCTACTGCTCCCCTAGCAATGAGCTATGCCGACTGCTTTTGATATTTGGTGATTGGGATACAGCTAGGGAGAGTACTCCCCCTTATCAAAGCCCTCCCTACTCTTTGAACCTGAGACCTCCAACTAGATGTCTCAGGATATAACCATTAGGACATCACCTTAATGGATGCAAAAAAAAACCCTGTTTGTAATTTGCCAGTATAACACAAATTGATAGAGCTCACAATTTCTAATCAAATATTCCAACATCAAACATCATATATTTGTGTGAACCAAGCAGTTATGGTGCAAGATGGTTTAAACCTTAAAGTAACTGTATTGAAGACAAACTGCTATGGAAACTCCACTAATAGAATATATTCGTGTGAACCATGCCTGTATCCAATTGCTAAAGTTAGGAACAAAAAGAAAGATCCCAACAAAAAATGACCAATTACAATCAAAAGCCAAGTGGTCATTCAAAAAGCAAAAGGATTGTTATGCCCATGTGCTGCAAGGTGCAAAAGTACAAAGCAAGGTCGCCAGGGTCTTGGACTCAGTGGAGAGTGCACATTTCCCCCAGCTTCATGAAAGAGGTTTGATTCCCCCCTTCCTAACAATTCCAACATGATAAAAAAAGAAGTACAAAGAAGTCCAACTCAGTATCCAACTCGTAGTATTCTTTCTTTGGCAAGACATTTCTTCTTTTATTTTGTCTAATTGGTTGTAAAGTTTTTATGATGCATTAGTAAGTCACATCTCTATAGGCCTCAGAGACAACCATATTGTATCACTTACTTTACATTGGCCCACTATAGGCAAATAGCAATTGATTTTAATCTCTGGCATAGCTTTATCTCATTGCAAGTAATATATACAAGGAAATTTGAATAACTAGCAAATAGTGCATCCCATTTAATTCTTGAATTCACTATATGAAATGAGAGGCTTCTGGAAAAAAATACCATAACAGGCTGCTAAATTCTCACCATAATAGTAGGATGAAAGAATTGTGATACGCTCCATTGGCTGGAAAAAGAATAAAGAAATATTAGTGGCTGTACTTGAGATAGAGAAAGCAGTAAGTGGATTGATGATGATCACCACAAATTAATATTTAATTATTAAGTGTCCCTTGTATCTTAAATTTATAGATGAAGCATACTAGTTAGGGCAAAGAAAACCCAGTATTTAAGATATTTGAAAGGGACCATTAATAGCAGGCAAAGAATCATTGAGATTACAAGTAGAATTCTCCCCCAGCCTTTTGCAATGAATATTAAAAAGGTGAGAAGATAGTAACTACCGTTCACTCACCATAAAGATTTTGTAGCAAAAATCCATGCAACAGGCCATCAGCCATCAGGTGATGGAAATACATGATTATACGTGAAAATGGTTAACAATGCACCAGATCAGGCGCTAAGCCTGCTGGAAGAGCACACCAAGCTCTGGATCCTTGTTCACAAATTAATTGTGCAAAACATGAGTCCCTTTCCATTTGGTGCATGTTAATCCCCTTTTAATTTTAACATAAAACAAGAAGAGGTATGATTGGAAAAGGTAAAGTTGTTGAGGATTTTCACTGTAAAAGTATGAACTGATACCACCAAAAGAAAAGATAAATATGGTTTTGCATGTTAATCCTTTTTATTAGTAGATATTCCATTATCCGGAAAGCTGGATTCCATTTTTGAGGCTTAGGCAAGGATAACTTTGCTGATGCCATAGGCAATATGTTGGAAGAGATGCACCAGCAAAATAACAGTTCCCAACAGAAAACATAGCCTACAAATGGATAGGCTAAATCCTACCAAGAATCGATAAAATGAAAAGAGTATAAGACATACCATTACAAAGATCCCCTCAGTGTGAGTTGGTAGTTCCTCAAGCTTCTTCAATGTCTCATCACCTTTGGTAACTTTCCCAAAAATTGCATACTGCAGAGACAAATGGCACAATCATGTTAACCACTATTCTACATAAGTTCTGACATAAATTTTGCAATGAAGCTCCAAGATAGGATCAGCATACCTTGCTGTCTAGATGAGGAGCATCCCCAAGAAGTACAGAAAATGAAGATTGTGCACTGTCAGGGTCATCAAATCTATGCCATAAAAAACATTAGTTTGTATTGATGTATAAAACTTTTATACAAGCCAAGAAAGTTCACCGAGTTAGCCAACATCCTAAAAGATGCTACTAGAATTCACTATGACAAAATTTTAGCATGCTGCAATGAAACGATTTTCTGGCATTTTAACGTTAAAATGTAATTTTGCAATGTTTGGTTTGCCATATTCTATGAAGTCTGGACGTGGAACAGGGGAACATGGGGATACAGCAAATCTTAAAAAATCTAGGACACAGGAGTACATGAAAATGGTTCCCATAAAAACTGTTAGTCTGACATTTTTTTTTTCACCTCTGATGAAATTGCATTTCCTTTATTATGAAATACCTATAAATTTGTCATTAGGGCAGAAGAAAGTCTAAAATTTAAATCAAAGCCAAACTCTTCAGTTACTTACCTGCTTAATTGGAGTTCTTCAGTTTGTTTAATTTGCTTTTAATTAATAATTACTTGGTTAGAAAGCAAGAAAACATTTCAAAGATAAATGGAAAAAGAAAAAGAGTAAAAAGAATAAAAATAAAATTTAAAGAAATGTTTCCCAAATGTGTCCACAAAGTTTTCCTGAAAAAATTAATATTTTTTAATTGGACACTTTTGAACTCACGTCCATGCATGTCCATTTTGTGTCTTGTCCAACACAAATACACAGTGTTCCTGGGAATGGTGGTAGGACTCATTCCTTCAAATATACATTAGAATGTTTATCAGATTACTAGAATCAATGGAATTTTCCTAGGAGCTAGTGATGATAAGATTAAAATGAAGCAGACATCTGGTTAAAAATTTCTAGACCACAATGTGTCCCACCTACATTCAGTTATAGTCTCAAAGTTTAGTTAATATTAAGCTACAAGTTCTTTATTTAAATTAAGTTTGTTTCTACACAGCAGGCAGGGGACAGTAGCTTGCCCCTTGCCCCTTGCCCCTTGCCCCTTGCCCCTTGCCCCTTGCCCCTTGCCCCTTGCCCCTTGCCCCTTGCCCCCTTGGATGCGTATCCCCCCATGTTCAGTGTTCGAATTCTGAGGCTGCCATCCCATTTACCCATTTCCCTTCTTCCTCACCCCCACTTGTAATACCAAAAACAATTTACGTTTTTTCCCTCATGCATGACAGTGTATTTTTCAAAAGCATATGGAAAGAAATTAGAGGCCAAACAAGAAATAAAAGGAAACTCTCAGTAACATTTTGAAACATCAAACAAGAAAATTTAGGATATCCAATATTTTAATAAAATGAATGAGCATCACTTTGCCTACATAATCTGATAGCAGGATAAAATGAATTGAAATGCCTCAGATGCCCCCTATAGTAGATTTTAGAACAAAGATGACATCTGAAAATTACTCATGAAATATCTTTCAAAATGGAAATCCTAAACAGGATTCTAAACAAGCTGGAAACTTTCAGCCAAAACAAAAGAAAAAAAGCAAGCTGGTAACTAATTTTCCCATGGAATAGTTTATCTTATTGAATGAATACATCAAAGAACTCTGTTAGGTTGTAGCTCAGTGAACAAAAAAACAAATACAACTATACAACTAATATATTGGTAAGACTTAGATCTCCAATTGGTCCTGGTTCTACATGAAATATGAAGCTTGTAACTATGTAAAAACTTGTGGCAAGATGACTAATGCTAGCACTCCTTTTCTTCATCCCTAACATGAAAAGAGAACGAAACGCAAAGTCATGGATACCATGCCACGCACCACTGCTCTTCCCTAGAAATGGTAATACATACTAAAATTTTGAAAATATGTTGCAATTGGCCTTTTCAATGCAGTTGTAATAATAGTTAAAACAATCATGCCAGAAATGCTCTTTGCAAAAACTTTATTGAACAAACTAAAACACAAAATGGAAAAAATAATTAAGGCAAATTTACCTTCCCATAGATAGAATACCTCTCACATGCTTTACTTGACTAAATTCACCAACAATCTTCTTTTCAGCTTCCCTTCTTTGGTCTTCATTCATGGGAGCTGATCTCCCACCCACAACATCTGCAACTTGGGCAACAAATCCCTTGTCAACCTGAAACAAAATTGCAGTTCTAAATTTCTAATAACACAAATCAGAAGATCACATTCACCAACCAACATAACAGCAGTCATTGTTTCTTCAAAATCTTATTGCATACCCTGAAGAAGTGATTCGTGTTATAGCAACCAAGACGAACAAGCTTGAAAATGTGATCAACAGTTTTGGGTGCAACACTAGGGTAGAATCCAAATTCAATGTCTCCATACTTTGTCTGCATTGCAAAATGATTCACAAAAATTTAACAACCCCATAAAAATTAAACACATGACCTAGCACTAGTAAACAACTTATCGTATTAATTCAATAATTATTTCATCAATTCAGAAATTACGAAAATTCCTTCAACCAATCCAGTCATGAGAGTACCAATTTCACCACAAACCCAAATCTAACTGCTTTGACCCTATAACTAGTTCCAAAAACAGAGAAAACAAAAGGGTTGCACTGGAATGTAAAGTAGCAGTGAAACAAGATCAATGAAAATGGAAATCAAATGTTAGATAATGCCCATGGAGGAGGGAGAAAGAAAACGAGAACCTGGAAGACAACACGAGCAGAGCTGAGTTCAGGCTCTGCGGACGTCATACCGACATTGGAAATAAGAAATATTAAACAGACCCAATATGGGATGTTCATCTCTCCTATCCTCCTATCCAAATCTGGCGACTGAATCGAATTCGGTACAGTTTAAGGTTTACCACTTCCTCTGCGGCTGAGTGAGAGATGGATTTTCCGTTGTTGGAGTGAACTGTGTGCAGTAGTCCCTGATATTTTAGTGTTGGTTCAGACAGATCCAAAAACTTGTTTCAGTGTAGCAATTAGACTTTATTTTTTTTACCATGCAATTAGACTTTATAGGAATAGGATAGACTTAGCAGAAAAGTCATCCACAGAAGGATGACACTATGACAGCCATAAGTGAAAAATATGGTACATTTCTATAAGTCAAGAAGTTGGGGGTAGATTTGCAAATACTTTTAGTTTGAGGGTGGATTTTAAACTTCCCAATAATTTGAGGGATAGATATTCTACACTTTCTCCTACTAGTCACCATTCAAATCGCTCGGCAGCAGCTGTAGGCATAGTTTTGCTTTTAAACTTTTAAGGCAAGTACTTTGTATAAAAATTTAAGAAAGTAAATGGATACAAATTGAAATTTTTTCTTTTTATCTATTTGGAGTTCTTGTTTAGTGATTTAACTTGACAAAAAGATTTAATTATTATTATGTTAAATTTTTATTTAAACCTTATATCTTAAAAAGTCAAATAAAGATTACTATTGCTGAATGGAAGGAGTACCAAAAAAGAGGTATGTGAGTAGGGTGGGTTAAAATAAGAAATGGATGTCTCATGCGAAAACCTAGTATTAAGACCTTGGACTTTTTTCATTTGCCACATAAGCCCTCAAAGAATAAAATGGCATACAAACCTCTAAACATCCTAATTTTATCAAATTAACTCTTATTTAACAGTGACAATCACATGCTGTCATGTGAGTTAAACAATTGTCTGTTTCTTTCTTTTGTGGCATTCTCTTTACCCCTAAATGCTGAATTGGCAAAAGAATATCATGTGATAGCCTTGATTATTACCCTCAACATAAGGGCTAATTTGCTAAGATCAAGACATTTAGGGACTTGCATGCCACTTTTTTAGTTTGAGAGCTTACGTGAGAAAAGTCATCCACGGAAAGATGACAATCATATGTGAAAAATATGGTACATTTCTACAAGTCAAGAAGTTGGGGGTAGATTTGCAAATACTTCTAGTTTGAGGGTGGATTTCAAACTTCCCAACAATTTGAGGAACAGATTTTCTACCTTTTTTCCAATTATACCTGTCACTATGCATATCGTTCAGCAGTAGTATACATAGTTTTGCATTTTACTTTTAAGACAAAAACTTTGTATGAAAATTTAAGATGGTAAATGGATGCAAATTGAAAATTTTCTTTTTTTCTATTTGGAGCTCTTGTTTAGTAATTTTACTTAATAAAAAGTTCAATTGTCATTATGTTAAACTTTCATTTAAACCTTTTATCTTAAAAAGTTAAATAAGGACTACTATTGCTGAATGAAAGGAGTAATAAAAAAGAGGCATGTGAGTAGGATAGGTTAAGATAAGAAATGGTTGTTTCATGGCAAAACCTAGTATTAAGACCCAAGACTTTTTCCATTTGTCACATAAGACCTCAAAGAATAACATGGCATACAAACCCCTGAATGTCCTGATTTTAGCAAATTAGCCCTTATGTTAACGATGACAATTACATTTTGTCATGTGAGTTAAACAATTGTCTGTTTCTTTCTTTTGTGGCATTCTCTTTACACCTAAATATTGATGTGGCAAGGGAATATTATGTGATAGCTTTGATTGTTACCCTCCACATAAGGGCTAGTTTGCTAAAGATCAAGATGTTTAAGGGCTTGCATGCCACTTTTTTTCTTTGAGAGCTTATGTGAGAAAGTGGAGAAAGTTAAGGGGCTTTGAGTTTTGCCTTTCCCCCAAATTGTGCAATCCAAAATAAAAATAAAATAAAAATAAAAAAGAAATAAAATAAAATAAAGAGGCATTGACCTTTCTCCCTAACCCTTTTCGCTTCTTCTTGTTTTCTTCTTTGCCCTAGTTGTCCTATTCCTTCCCCTCAACTATTAAGGTAGAAGGCCAAAGGTGGAAGCTCTCCCTTCTTTTTCTATAAATTTCACCCTCTTTTTTAAGATTTCTACCTTTTGTTTCTTGATATTTTTCATAGGAATTTGCTCTTGTTACAAGATGGCAGCATCAAGGCAAGGCTGGTTGGGCTCAAATCGGTTGTTGTGCTTGTCTCAATTGGTGAAGGTAATTAAAGTTGGAGGTGGGTCTCTAATTAAATTTTTTTATCCCATTAACTAATTTATAATCTTTTGCTTAAATGGATTATACTAGAATGCAGTTTAACTATCAAATCTTAAGTTTGAATCTAGTTGCAATATTCATATAAAAATTAGAATATTTGGTTTTTTGTTTTAATGCATATATTTTAGTAGTGAAATACCTATGGTGTATTATTCCATTTAGTTTGATCATATAATCCTTATGGTTTTTCTTATATCAATGAAATATAATTTCCCTAAAAAAAAAAAAAAAGAAGGCACTAACTTGTAAACTTTAAGTTTTTCTATTATTGATTAATAAATTAATTATTCCTTTTACTCCCTTTGCCATAGTAACAATAGTTTTTTAATTGAATATATGTCTAAATTTAATTTTCATTTTTTAAAAAATAAATAAATATTATTTTCACTTTAACCCTTTTTATTATCAATCAAATCATCAATATCTTTTCTTCGTTCTTATTTTCTTCTCAAGGGTGACAAGGTAATAATATAAATTGTTCTTGAATTTTTAATATATAAAAAAAATAAAATAAAAATAACTATTATTGTGAGATAAATAAAAAATTTTAAAAATTTAGACTGCTATTGAGATAGCAAAAAATATAAAAACAAATAAATTACTATAAGTTGTCAACAATTTAAATAATTTAATAATAATTTTTTTTGTCAAAAATAACATATTTTAATTTTAAGTTGCATTACATGTAAATGAAGTAATTTAAAAAATAGAATAAAATTATTTTTCATTATGTAATTTAAAAATTAAAGAAAAAAAACTGCCATTGAGTTATTAATCGAAATTGGACCGCCCAACAGTGTTCAACATCTCTTAATAATTTTGTGCAAGGTTCCAATAGTTAGGCTGAGCTGCACTCCATAATAAAAAGCAACTCCCATGCTTCATGTTCAAGTGTTCAACTACGCAAATTAATTCCTTGACCGACATGTCACTTCCAGAACAATGAGCTGTATCTAGAAAAGGCAATATTTATTCCCTTTTCTTTATTGTTGCTTTC
>BPVZ01000014.1:1025974-1045758 GCA_020521535.1 Rubroshorea leprosula
GTTTAATATTATAAATTTTTTTAAAAAAAATAATTAATTTTTAAATGGCATCTAAAATTATATGTAAAAAATATAAAAAATTTATTTTCTAATCATTTTTCAATAGGTAAATATGCTTTATATTTACTCTATCATTAATTTTTTTTTTATTTTTATCTATTCTATAATAGTAATATAATTAAATACAAAAACTGTTAACAAATTCTTAGTATGTGAAAAAAATTATAAAACGAAACTTATTTCAAGAAACACTTGAGAATATTACTTAACGTTACACTCAAAAAAGAAGAAAAAATAATGGAGAACCTGATTCCGACACAAGGATACCGGCCTCCTTCATAAATCTATGACCATAGCTTCTAACACCATTTGCACCCTGTTTGTATTGTTCCCCTATCAACATCTTGTGTCAAAATGTGCGTTTTTCTCTGCACAGCTATAGCATAAAAGTACCTCATCCCTCAATAATTTAATTGGAATTTCATCAAGCACCCCCTTTATATCGTTGATTCTAGGAGAGGAAATGGAGAAAATATAAGGAAAATGGAAAAGGAAAAGAAGGATTTTTTTCAACTATCAACAGGATAAAGAGGGGCATGCTAAAATTGAAAAGGGTTGCTTTATTGACAACCACTTAACATTAAAAAATGAATGAATAACAAACAAGCATAAAATCAAAAAAATAAAAAAAAATTGAAAGTTATCACTCTTTTAAATTATATTTTAAGACAAGTCACTTAAATAGATCTATGTAAAAATTGGGATTAAGGAGTTCATTTAGAAGTAAAGAAGGAAATATAAGCACCTCACAATCACCCATATGAAATATGGTTATACAATTTAAATTTGGGGTTTAATTCAATTTATTTTAAATCAAAGGACTTATTTGAGTCAAAAGAGAAGTTTAAGGATATGTTTTAAACCATTTGAAAATTTTTTAAGCTAATTGCAATATATGAATATGAACCAACAACATGTTATTCCGAGTAGAATGAGCTCATTCCCTTTAAGTAAAGTCACGAGTTCGAGTCTTATGAATGAAGAAACAGGCGTTGAAAAAGCTTCTCCCCTAATAGAGTCCGATGCGACTCGATTCCAAATTAGTCGTTATTTAATGTGGTTACCAGATACCGAGAGATTAATACCAAAAAAATATATGAATATGAAAGACATGCATGCATCAATAAAATACGTTGAAGCAGCGGGAGGACTGAAATGAAACAGAACAGAGAGTTGACAACTAAATTTGAGTTTATAAAATTGAAATTTGGGTTTATTTGCCCAATCAAGAACGCCAGGGCTTATTTGCTTGGCTGCTGCTTCCATAAAAACAAACAAACAAACAAACAACTCAAGAGAGCTGGCTTCTTCCTTCAAGAAAGTTCTTGAGGATTGGGAATATGATATGCCTAAAATCAACTAACTTTTCCGGAAGCCAATCAACCCAACTTGAACATGCATTTTTCTCGTGCGGTGTCACATTCACATACCTAAAAGATTCTCCACTAATTTCCCAATAGAAGCAATTAGCCATGATTAAGAGATGTCAATGATCTAATGCCGTGAGTTTGGAATCCTCAAATTTCTTCACTTCTTTTCTGAATTTTTTTTCTTTTAATTTGGGGTTTAATTTGATTGATCATTCGGTAACTTTTGATTAGCCAATTAATTAATGTTTCAAGTCATATCGTCATAAATAGTTAGAAGAAGGCATCTGATACTAATCCCCTTTGGCTTTTGGGTACTGAAAAACCAATTAATAACACATAAACTGAAATATCTTAAGTGTTTTATATCCGGATTCTAATATCATATGAATCTGTTTGGATTGTTGTGCAGTGTTATGCTACTGCTGTAAATGGTTTTAGTTTGTATTTTATTGCCATAAAAAATCTATATATACATATATATTATATCAAATGATAAATTATATAATAAAAAATAATCATTTTCTTTTCTTAATCCCTTCTCACCCCTCTCAAACACTATGAAAAAATACTACAACAATCTCATTCTTATTTTAAAAATAAATTATTTTAATTTTTTTAATTAAATTTTAATAAAACAACATACTCTTAATTTTTTTAAGATTCAACTAACAAACACTTACTTTACATTTTAAAAATCGATTTAGCGAACAATAAAAGGGAAGCACTAGCAATAGTTGTTTTTTGCACGGTTCTGCAACACTCACAATGAAATTGGTCCACGTGTTGATGATTTTACATTTAAATAACTTCACTTGCCACATGAACTAATGATTGAGAACTACATGCCATGTAGATCAATCACATTATTCAATGCCAAAGCCAAAAAATATTTTTAGGCAGGCAAAATGAAACATTAATTTAGAAATATTCTAAAATGGAATGAAATAAATTAAAATTTTAAGTAAAATGATAAAAATAAAAATTAATAGGACTTAATTAATCTTTTTAAAAGTTTAGGGGGCATGAACCCCGTGCCCCTATATCCATCCCTAACAATACTGTGGGTTTTATGAAGTGTCTAAAAAAAGATTGTCAATAGGAAAATTGTTAATGAGTGTGTTGGAATGGTATTCCGTCATCCTAAAATAATTGTTTTTTTTAAATTAAAAATTCAGAAATAATTTATTATATGTATTTATGTATATTACTTTAAAAAGAAATATGTAAAAGATAAAAATAAACTTTTATAATAAGATAATTAATTAAAATAAATAGATAATGATAGGATTAAAATTAGAAAAAAATAATTGTCTATTTAAAAATAAAAAATTGACAATTAATTTAAGATAAATTTAAAGTAAAAAAATGATATTAATTTTGAGATAGGGAAAATAATATTTTTTAGGTAAAAAATTATCTTTAGTGTATGTAACTTTTTAAATGCGTACTTCTTTTATCTCAAAATAACTGTTATTTTTTATTTTAAACGTGTTTGAAATTAATTGTCTTTTCTTATTTTTTAAAGTAAACAAATATTTTTTCCCTCCTTTAATCATATCATTATCTATTTATTTTAATTAATCATCTAATCACAAAAAGTCTCTTTTTATCTTTTATTTTGTTTTTAAAAATATTATAAATATATACAAATACTATCCTTAAATCTTTAATTAAAAAAAAGGTTAAAAAACAGTTATTTTTGAAGAGAGAAAGTAATTTCTACTTCTTTACTAAAGGCAAATAGGCTTAATTTAACATATTGTCTATTAATTATAGAGTTTATATCACTTTAGTCTAGAAACAAAATTTTCTCCTATTTTAGTTTACCAGCAACCAAAATTCGCATAAGAATGGACAATCCATTCAACTCCATTAGTTGGGTTAACGGAAATTTAGGTTTCGTTTGACAACACTACCTACAGTATTTTTCACACATATTTACAAAATTTTTTGTAACTTATACATTCAGTAAATTATCCATTTTTATTTTTTTGAAAAAGAATATAGAAGTCATCTTATACAAAATTAATAGAATTCCTAAACAATTTAATAAAATTTTCAAATCTTTTCAATACATTATATATTAGATTATTAATTAATTTAATTTTAAATAATAATGGTGTAATTGAGTAATTTTACAATAGGTAGTTTTTTTTAAATATAATTACCAAACATTAAAATACTTTTTGTGGTAGTACATTACAACACTTCTAACGGTTACAGTTATAGGGAAATACTGGATAATGTTGTCAAACTAAACCTTAAATGTGGAGTCTATGTGGCATCAATTAATGCAACATCACAATGATGCCACGTTTCAAAAAATATATAATTCTAGTCTAAAACTTTAGATGTTTTCAATTAAGTTTTGATGGCTAAAAAGAAAAAAGTTAACTCCTAATTTTAACAATTAAATCCTTCCATAAATAATTTGGTCAAGTGGACATATTTTCCCTTAGAATTTTGCTCTCCCTTGAACTCTCGTAGACTTTTTCTTGACATATAAAGCTCCCAAAAAGGTAATTCAATGCCTTTCTAAAAATTCAAAGAAACTTGACCCCAGGATTTGATTCACTAATAAATGAGTGTCATCTTATAAATTAAGTTTAGGGTTCAAATTTTGAGGTCAAAATACAAGGAAATTAACTTCCTTAAATGCACAAAGTAAATGTAGAGGGTATTCCCTTAAAATCATCCAAAGAAAAATTAGTCTCAATGCGTAAGAAAATTAATCTAAGAACATATTGACTGTAAATAAAAAAAAAAAAACCAAAAAATAAAAAGAAGAAAAAAACAAAGAAACTTCTTATGGGGGGATTAAGGAAAACTGATAGAATATCTTAGGTTAAGTTAGACTTGAAAACAAGTCGGGTACGATTGGGTTGCTTCACATTAGATTTTGAATTTATTAGGTTGGGTAATTTTAGATTTCGAATTAAATGGGGTAGACTCATTATCTATCTACATAGGTCTCGAATAGGATAAAGTGAGCTCAACTTCTTTAAAAAGTTAAAATTAATATTAATATTAATATTTTTTAATATTTTCTCTCTTTTTCTTTTAAAAAATTTAATATTAATTTATTATTTAGTAAAAAAAATTATTAAATTAATATTTTTTAATAATCTAATAAATAATAATCATTTTATATATTTAATTTTATTTTGTATTTAAAAATTAAAATTAAAAGTATAATTAATCAAATTTCTAAATTTTAAAAAATTAATTAATTTTAGTTGAATTATTTCGAGTTGACTCATACCAACCTTAACTTAACCTAATCGGATTTGAGTAATTTCACTTTAACTCATATCAAATTTTAGATCAATATTTTAAACTCATAATGCAACCCGTAGCAAATAGGTTGAGTTAAACTCGTGACGCAACCAATAGGTTGAGTTCAATTTTGCCAAATCTATGGAAAGGCGGTTGGGATAAAGGACTTAGAGGCATTTAATTTTAACATTAACAGGTAAGTGAAGGTGGAGAGGCATTTAATTTTAACTTTAATAGGTAGGTGAAGGTAGAGAAGGCGAATGCTTTACTGTTGTTACAAGAGCGTACAAATGTGAAATCACAAACACATATGAAAAGTTTTCAGATTAAACTCAATGAGCCTCCTACGTGTGTGTATATATATATATATCACTCTAATAGTATACTTTTTATTAATGTAGAATTTTATATACATCTCTTAACTTTTAACTCCACTCATATGTTCATATATATTCCAACATTACAGTGGAAAGTTTTATTTTGTATGATAAGAGGAGGGTGGTGGGGTGGAAGGAGGAGGGTTGGGTTATTAGGACAACGATTCACTTTTCCACGAGGACAGCCTCTTCCTTGTAGTATCAATCACAGGCAACCAAATTAGATCTTTCTTCGGTTCCCACAAACTGGAACCCACAAATATTTGAATGGTACTTCACCCACCACTCAATTGAAAATATATATCTGCCATATCTTCCAGCTTCTCATCCCTCACATTCACCCAAACAAGACAGCTTTTAAAGCAGTTAATCTGCAAAACAGAAACAGGTTCAAAGCTAACACACTTTTGGTGCCCCACCCATTTCCGTAAATGCTTCCCTAAAATCAATTTGAGTCATTTGCAAATTGCAAGTGGGGAATTTCCAAACTACCTAACCTACCTTTGCCCCTCTTAACATATTTAGCCTCTCTGCCTTTGCATGCTTTAGCCACCAACAAAAAGAATAATGGGGATAAAGGTTTGCCTTATCTCAAATCCTTTGAGTCAGAAGATGGAAGAAATTAATGGGGATAAAGTTATGCCTCTAGGGCAATTAAATGGATACTTGGACTGTTGTGTTTGTTTACAGTTTTATGGCCAATGTGGATGTGGATTAATCAAATGGTAATACTGCTGACTATCATGAAAGTGTAATGGAATTTATTAAACTAAGGTCCATTTTACTGGGTTAGAGCAAGCGAATGACCTGAACTAGCAAAACATATATGGCACCTATCACTTTAGGAAACATTGCAGATTTAAATCTCATCAATTCCTAAATGTATATTCTATTTTTGTATTAGGGATGCAGGGTTGGCATATGGTTGGCTTATGACCTCATATTGTAATGTCAATTGCTAAAGTTTGTATTAAAGAAACTATAACAGGTTGTACTAGTCTCCTTGTACTCTTTAATAAAAATTAATTTTTCTTGTTTGCTAATAAAAAAAAAAGAATTATTTTGAGATAAATAGTTGATAGTTTATTGTCAAAATTTCATAATCAAAATGCTGGCTAATTAACATGTTAGTTTGAAACCAACTATTGCCCCTACCACCCATGTTTAACTCTTTTTTTTTTTTTTTTGTCGATATACATGAATAACCTTTCATTAATAAAACAAATCGATCATAATCAAGTTATTTATTAATTGGGCTCTTATATATTTTCATAATTCAAGAAATGAGCCCAAGGTTGGTGTGCCGTTATCAGTGGACTTCATTTTTCCGTTGAATTGCTGCTTGTGTGACATTTTTAATTCAATTTGGTTTAATTTCTTAAAGTCAAAAACACAAGGGAGTGATTTATAAACGAAATTACCATTGGGGCTTATCTGCAGACACCCCAAATAATATGGGGCGACGGCTCATTTTGCCTATTCTTTCTTATCAAAGCCCTTTGGGCAAAATTCACGGATTTCTTGTTCCCTTATTTATGGATGCCTCATCCATTTTACTTCTACACTTTTTAAGAGGTCAATTTCTCTGTTTAGCATAATATTAAAGTCTTCTTCTTTAATACCCAGCCCTAGGTGGCTTAGTGGCATAGTTATTACTATCGTACCGTATTAATTGTCACGGTAGATGCGTATTGGTTTTCATATTAAATAAAAAGTATATATGGTTCAATTTTGTTTTGGTTCAATTTCATTTGTTTTAGTCAAATTTCAATGTACCGATTGCTATTTCGGTGTACCAACCCACATAGGAAACTTGACTAGGACCACTCAATTCAAATTTAAAAGGGTAAATTTAATTTTTGGTTCTCAACTTTAATGTTTTTCATAATTTTCATTCTTTAACTTTTTTATATATTTTTTTAGTCCATCAATTATGAAAAAAATATATTTTTTTAGATCTTCTATCAATTACTCCCGTTAAGTTCGTCTAAGTATACATATTTTTGGTTCCATAATTTAAAGTGGATGGACGTAAAATATACATATATTAGAAGTTAAGGAACTAAAAATGGTTATTTTAAACTTGTTTTCAATTTATAAGAATATGATGGTTTTAAACATTAGTATTTCTTATTTTATTTTAAAATTAAATATTTAATTTATAAAAATATATATATTTATAGCAATAAATCCAAAACTGTACGTGAAAAATTCTAATATTCGATACGTACCGTTCTAGTAACAAAATTAATACGCATATTGATACGGTAGTGACAACTTTGCTTAGTAGCCACTCCCTTGAAGATGTATGGCTGAACATAAATGACTAAAGTTTTATTTTTAGTTCTACTTTCTCCTCTCCTTGAAAAATTCTCCTTTGTTAAAAAAAAAAGTCTTCTTCTTTAATTTTTTTTATTAATAATTATTTATTTTTTATTTAAATTATATAATAAAAGATAATTTTTTTATATTCCTTAACATTCACAACCTACATATTATATAATTTAAACTCAAGATAATTTACTCTATTTGAAGAAAAAATTATTATTAAACTACTTTAGTTGTTAGCAATAATTACTCTAGTCTTAAAATGAAAAAAAAAAAAAAACATTCCAAATTCTTACACTTTTCTTTATTAATAAAGTAAATATGAAATTTAAATAAGTAAAAACTGTATTTTTTTAAATTTTTTAATAAAAAATTAATATGCAATTTAAATTGTAATAGATTGCACAATAACATAACTGATTGAAGGGTAAGTTCTCTACTATTAAAAGTTATCCCAATATCTAATATTTTTATTTTGTAATTCAATAAAATTTAAACTATAAAATAAAATTATTTTTTTATAATCATGTGGTGCAAAAGCATATCAAATAAAAATAATATGAGGTGATATGTTTGAAAAAAAACAAAAAATTGCTACCTTATCGGGTAAGTATGGAGAGGAGAGAGGACAAGGAAAGGAGAAGTGTATGCGTAAGGAAAAATTCATTTAGAGGGAGCATCTTGAAAGAGACGTTTGCCTAAACAATGTTTAAAGCTTAATTTATTAGTGTTATGTTATATTATTATTATTATTATTAAAATATTAATTAAAATTAATAAAAATATATAAAAATTAAAAATAAATAAATAATTATAAATTTATATCTTTAAATAACATACTGGGTGAAAAAAAATCTATAAAAAGCATTGTGAAACGAAAGCTTAATCTTTGGGACGTGATAATATTATTCATTTCTTGTGGAAAACGGAGGGGAGAGAGCGACAGGGCATAAGGAACACGTTTCTTCTGCTGACATAATGACATTTCCACTTGGCTTTTTGTGCTTATTGACTTTTAGTTTCTGCAATCAAACGAACATGGATATGACGAAACAAATATGTGTGAAGGGCAGTTAAATATATATTATCAATTTGCTTGATTTTAGGAGTTTGTAATTATTTAATATATTTAATAATAATAGTATATAAATTTATTTAAAATTATTAAATAATAAATAATAATTATTTTATAAATTATTAATTAATAATTATAATTATTAATTATTTTTAAATAATTAAATAATTAAACACATTTATAATATTTTTATGTAACCTTAATAAATGGTTGTTTGGCGATAACCACGCGCCAATCAAACACCTCCTTGTAACTTTCATGTCTTTTTAGAAAATGAGAATTATATAGTTATCGATCTCTTTCTCTTAAAATAATTAGTTTTTTATTTTAAATTTATTTTATATTAATTGTTATTTTTTTTTACTTTTTAAGATAAAAAATATATTTTTTTATTTTAACCTTATCATTATTCATTCACTTTAATTAATTATTCAATTAAAAAAATTTCTCTTTATCTTTTACTTCTTTTAGAATTATTATAGATAAATACAATTATTGTTTCCAAATTCTTAATTTAGAGAAAAAAATCAAATAATAACAGTTATTTTGAGATAAAAGAAGCATGTAATAAGTAAGTTTATAATCATAAATATCATTATGTAATTGACTTTTTGAAAAATGATGCAAATAAGGATGTGAACTTTACATTTTTTTTACTTTAAGGATGTTAATTTTATTAGTTTGTAAATAAGGATATCAACTTTCAACTTTTTTCCATTTAAGGATGTTAATTTTTTTTTTTTTATTTAAGGATGTTAACTTTCAATATTTTAGTTAAAAAATCTGTTTGTCATATTAGCATTATCACTCAATTAATCCTTAAATCGAAAAAATTAAAAGTTAATATCCTTAAATTAAAAAAATTGAAAGTTGACATCTCTATTTATCCATTTTCTCTTGACTTTTTTCATTCAATAATTCACCTCTAATATTATATGTATATACTTATTTAATTATATTTGATAATTAAAACTTACAATTTTATGTGATATGGTACTTATAATATTACTATTAAGGAAAGGGTAATGCAATTATTACACCTTTTTTATATTAAATAGTATTACAAAAAAAAAAAGTGGATATTTATTTAAATAACTATTTATATAATTGAAATGATCCATATGACACTAATAGTGAAATTAATAACAGCTTTTATATTTTTAATATTAACTAATACTAAAAATATAATAATTGCAGCCTAAGAATACAAGTTAAAAGAACCTTCTTAGAATTTCGCTCCATGATTTTGTTTCATCAAACCAACTGCTTCTTAAAAGTATCTATAATGGAAGAAACTCATTTGAGTCTCTCTTTGTACCACATTATCATAATTTATATTATTTCATTCGACTTACATTCTTAAAGTCTAACAAAAACTCTTCTCTCCAATGCATAAACTCAAGAAAGACTCCTCAAAAATTACACCAATGTACCATTTTAACCTTAAAAAGTTTAAAATGTTGGCAGTGAGACTCAAAATGGAGAAAAAAAAAAAGAGAAAAAAATTATTAAAAAAAAAAATAGCTTACTAACTAACTAACGGAGAGGAGAGACGGTGACCCAAAAAATTAATAATAATATAAGGAAAAAAAATAAAAACAGGGACGTCTTTGGTCTTTTGCCAAAACAGACTCCCCCACAATGGTGGAAGTCTTCGTGGGAAGAGACTCCAAAAGAGATATCTATTGGAGTTGCCCTAGGTTTAAGATATGTACATTTTTATTTGTATATACATAAGACAATACAAGAGTGTGAGACTCCTTTTATTATTATTATTTTATATTTTATAGTGTAAGATAACTTTCTCCATTTTATAACCAATCTCATTTGTATAGGATTTGAATTTAAAATCTTTTATTTTCATTAAAAATAAATTATTAGCAAACTAGTAAGTTATTGGCTAGAGTGTGAGATATTCATTATCATTTTCAAAAGCTTAGAGGGAGAATATACGTAAATTATGATGTATAAATTGTGAAAATATTATTACTTTGTTTAGTTGGTTGTTAGAATTAATTGATAGTCACAATTGTTAACTAATAAAGCAATCATATAAAAAAATAACTAATAAAGTAATTGATAGAACAGCCAATATCTATTACTTGATAATTTGAAAATCAACTTATAAGCTTACGTATCAAAGTGCCCTAACTAGTTGTTGTAAGGAAAAAAAAAAAACTATAAGGAACATTTAGAATAGTTGTTCAAATATAGTTAATAATTGATATTTAATGATATATATTTTTTAATAATAGACACATAATTATTATTATTTATAATCTAAAGTATTTAATTTATTCAATTAGAATTAATATTTTATAAAATGCCAATATAAATACTATTATAAATTGATCAAATCAACCAAATCCAAACATACTTCCTATAAACGTTTAGGCGAACGACCATAGGTCTTTTTGAGGGACAGGCCAATGATCATAGTTAATGCTCTCTCAATAGCATTTAGATCTAAGTGAAGAAATGGTAATGTGAAGATGCCCAAACCGGCTTAAATACATATACGTGAAACTCAATTCTCAAAATAATGTACAGAAAATTGCAACCAAATTTTAAAATATTTCGAGGATTAGCATAAAAAGATTACTGAATTTTAAGGGAAAAAAAAAACAAAAAAAATGTGAATATCTATTTCTGCCAAATCAGTCAAAATCTAATAAGCTTGCGAAAGCTGCAGCTCTAGCCCTGGCTCCCAACTTGATTAAGGCATGTGCTAGAAGATAAAAAGAGAGATAGAATAGGGAAGAGAGCAAGCAAGAGGGTAATAAATTACCCTTCATCCCTTATACATATAGATTGGGTTTAAAAAGATAATGGGAGCGATAAAATATCTCAATTTGTAATTATGTAACATGTATAGGTGATTGTTAATAACTTAAATAATTTTAAAATAATTTTTTTAATAAAAATAAAAAATTTTAAGTTTGAGTCATAAGAAGTTATGAGATAAATTAAGGAATGAAAAAAAAAATGTCTCCTATTATTCAATTCAAAATTAAATTAAAATAAAAAAACATTTATAGGTCCATTTGTTCATAAAAATCAACATCTGGAAAAAGCATACAAAATAGGTTGCCACATCAGAGCCAGGCATTTTGCTAATTGCCAAAGATTCTTGTGTATTCTTCTAATTCTTAATATTATCATGTAAAGACCTTGAAAGACTTGGATCAACTATAAAATATGCTTAAGCTTAACTAATTGATTAGTCTTTGATACTTCTATAATATCTATATGCTTTGGTTTTGCCTTTTTAAGATCAGTAATAAAATACACAAATTAACCCCCCATTTGGTTTAAGAAGAGGGGAGAGGAGAGGAGACAGTTCTTCTATTTCTTTCCCCTCTCCCCTCCCCTTCTTTTCCCTCATTTGGTTGTACTAAATTTATAAAGGAAATTACAAGTGAAGCTTCTCCCTTCCCATCCAATTTTTATTATCCAAATAAGGAAATTTATCTCTGTTCCCTCACTTCCCCTCAAACCAAACATATTATAAAGATTGAATGGTTTGAGGAAGAGGAGGGGGAGAGGAATCAAATTAAGTCATTGGCTTTGGCCAAAGTATTGGTTGTTGTAGTTAGCTAATTAAATTAATTAATATAATTAGTTGTAATAACCTCCCCTCTCATCTATTTCCTTCTCTATATGCTCAAACCAAACAAGTCTAAAAGAAAATTGATATATTGTGGGACAGAATCTATTTGTTTCTAATTGATGGGGATATTTTAAACCCACTTTTTTTGGTATTGAAAATGGGGCCTTGCCAAATAAACTCTCCCAAATTAACATGCAATTTATGTCATGTGCACCGCCATACCTATCACATGGATAGACCCCTAACTTAAATTTGTGGGATGTGCTTACCCAACCCTTGGTGAGCTAGTTGTCCTTATACCCCAAGGTGAGGGGGCACATAATGCACCATGGTAACTAGCACTAAGGTTCTCACCCCACTCAGCCACATTAAATCCATATTCAACCATTTTAATGCTCCACATGATTACAAGCCAATGTTACTTGATTTAGTGGTAGTCCCCTAACTAAATGTTCCATAACAACTTTTCAAACTCGAGTGGTCGTAACTTGAATTTGGAATGAAGAGTCTAAAAACAACAAGAGAAATAAGCTTTAATGAACATGTTAGCTAGCTAACGAGAAGATATTATGAAGACCGAATATATAGTCCCACGTGCAACATGATAGCAAATAAAATAATATTCAAATTCATTTTGTTTATTATACTCATGAAAAACATCATTTTAAGTAATGTAGATAGCATTCTAATTATTATTGTATATACTTCTAATAGATAGCTGGGAGAACACAAATCCTCAAGAAGTCATCGTAGCTAGAGTTCTCTTATAGTGTTAGTAAGATAGTAACCTCAATGCTAAAATGAGATGCCATGATTTTCTTCTTGTTACACTAGGAGATTAGCGAATCACTAAGAGAATTGACAAAACTTATTTAGAGATTGATCAAGGCAATAAGGTAGTTTCACCCAAATTTCTTCCTCTAAATAACCATTGAGATGAACATTTTTAACATCCATTTGAAATAGATGTCAAGGCAATAGCAAGCAAGCTTCAAATTAAGGTAAGATGAGAATGATCAAGGCAATAAGGTAGTTTCATGTAAATTTCTTCCTCTAAATAACCTTTGAGATGGACATTTTTAACATCCATTTAAAACATGTCATTTCTAAATAGTTTTAACAACAAGCAAGCTTCAAATTAAGGTAAGACAAGCAATTAGAGTGAAAGTCTCTTTGTAATCTATACCATACTCTTGTGTAAAGCCCCAAGAAACTAAAAATTCTTTACAGCACTCCACTAATCCATCAAAATGGGCTTTGATTTTGCACACCCACTAAAATCCAACTACAATCTTACTAGGAAGAGGATCAATCAACTTGATCTGATGCATTTAAGGAAATTAAATTTTTTTAGGTTTCTTAATGTCTACTCTTATGGCATAGTCTTCATAGGTTAGAAAACCCTACTTTTTTGAGTATGTATGATAAGAGAATTGTTTTTTTAGTCCAAACTGTTAAGAAAATGCAGTTTAAATTATAAAACTACAAAAATACCCTCAATAAATCTTATTCAATCATAGTATTTAAATACTTTTACAACTTAAATTGGATAAATACCAATTGAAAAAACGTTTCTATCATTGATAATAATAATAAGCTACACATTGGGCAATGACATTCTAATTTCTCAAATTCCTCTTTATGTTTTTTTCTTTTTAATTTCTTTATTTTATATCGGGTGGTTAATTATGTAACATTGTAGAGATTCAAATCTTTAATTTTGATCTCAAATCAAAAATTTTAAATTAATAAGTATCAATTTGGTCAAACTCTTGTTGTTACTACTTTTTTTTTGTTGCCCTAACTACATATTTGAATTAAGATTTAAAAAAAAAACAAAAAGAAAATAAAAGATTTTCGTTTAATCAGTACTCCATTTATTTATAGGGTTTAAATTCCTTTATCAATATTTCTAAGTTAAAGTTAAAGGACCAAATTTTTAAATTTGAAAAGCTCATAGGCTATATTGAAGTTAACCCATTTTCTATTTGGATCGCGATTGAAAGTTGCTGTTTAGAAAGGCTTTTCAGTCACAATTGGAAAGTTTAGGAACTTATCCTTCCCTTTCTCCATTTATTAGAGAGTTAAAAGCTGGTACCTTACACATTGGAGGACTTAATTCATAAGTTAACCCCGAAACTTTTGACCATCGAGATCACCCTTTAAAAAAATTCCAAATACAGCTAGATTTTGCTTTCTTTGCTTTCAATTTTTATTATCATTTCGCGTCAGGTAATCGGCGTGGAATTGGATTGAAATTGTCGCTTTCGTTATCTTCATATTTTTTTTTCTTTTGTTTTTTATAAGTTTTAACGCCTCCTTCCGAACATGTTATTTTTTATATTAGAGTAGAAGGTAGCATACATTATACATTTATATGTTAAATACAAATATAATTGTTTAAGTAGTAATTAATGATTTAAATAATTTAATAATAACTTTTTATTAAATATAAAAAATCAAGTGTTTGAGTTATATGACATGTAATTAAAATAAAATAAAAAATAAAAAATATCTTTTATTATATAATTAAGATAAAAAATAAAATTACTTAAATAGTATGTTATAATAATTAAAAAAAAACCTTACTGTTTGCAATAATCAAATCTACAACTTAAAAATTGGGTACCTTCTTAATTTTTAAGTTTTTAGACATTAAAATTAAGTGTGGTTGCCGATTAATAATATATTAAAATCACACATGTTAATTAATATTTTATTAGTTTATAATTTTTTAAAAATATTTAATTATAATACTAAAAATATCTAAATGTAAATTAATTTTGATTTTTAAAATAATAAATATTAATTATTTTTAAATTTTAAATTAAATATAATAAATATTTTAAATATAAAATTAATAAAATTTTCATATTCTTGATCAAGATTCTTTTCAAACATGAATTTCTCATCCCAATGTGAAATGACCTGTTTTAATCTTAAGGCGCACAAGATAACTTAGAAATATCATGATTGCCAAATAAAAAAATAAAATAAAATACAATACAATGTAGCCCTAACATTCCATCGAGTCGTCATAACCAACCACAGCCACTCAATTTGGGTCTTTGTCGGCATGTTATTCATCGAAAGAAGATAAATTAAATTAATTAAACGTGATTAACATTGACCCGGTTGGTCGTTCCCCGTAGTGGGGCCCAGTGCCGTCATTCAAAACGCGGCGCCCGACAGTATCCAAAGACGGTTCGACCCCCGCTCTCACTGTCGTGTTCTGAGAAGACGACAAGGGTGTTTTTGGAAAATTTTCGAAGGCTACTCTACTTTTATTTTTTCTTTTTGGGGTATAATATAAGGCTACACCTTCCTTTTTTGAAATAGGCGCAGCGCCTTCTATCCAATACGGCGGCAGCAGCAGCAGAGTCAAATGATGATTTCCACAGCAGATTGATGTTTTGCCTTTGCCTTCTGATTGACCGTTGCCGCTGTTTTCTTGATTGTTGACCAAATTCTTTTATTCTGAATTTTTTTCAAAATCAAGCGTTAGAAACTTAGAATTGAACATGATATGACTTCTGATTTTTTACCAATGGAAATTTATTATAAATCTCACGAAATTCGAATAAGAATATATACATTGACAATTTTTTTAAAATATTATATTATTATATTTAATATTATTTTACATAAATTTACAAGTTTATATATTTCATTTTTAAACAAAAATCTAAGAGAAAACACATTTTTTGCAATTAATAGATTTTTAAAAAAAAGTGTTTTTAAAAATAATACTAATATTATTTTATTTAATTTACATTTTATATATTTAAATCATTATTTTATAAACTCACATTAATAAAAATTAAAATTACGTTTTAATAAAATCAACTTATAATATAAATTCAATTACATAAAGGAAAATAAAATAAAATTTGTAGTAAAAAATAAGTAAAGAATAATTAAAATTTACACTAAAAAAATAAATGTGTCAATGCTATTTAATTGTTTTTGCTTGTTTAAGGGCCAGAACAATGTAGTGTTGCACCTTAAACATAGTTTTGGCCCTTAAACAGGGACTAAAAATTAAAAATAAAAAGAGAAGTTGGTCTCTATGCAAAAAGACCGGCTCTGTTTTAGGAAGCGCAAAAATACCGGCTCTATTTTAGGGAACTAGTC
Organism: Rubroshorea leprosula; assembly: GCA_020521535.1. Lineage (NCBI taxonomy): Eukaryota > Viridiplantae > Streptophyta > Magnoliopsida > Malvales > Dipterocarpaceae > Rubroshorea > Rubroshorea leprosula. Next base: position 1,042,205 of record BPVZ01000014.1, read on the forward strand.
CAGTGACATCAACTCTGTCATTGTTCTCTTCTTGAAGAGAACATCAGAAAGTACCTTCCATCATATATGCTATAATATTAAATGAGCATGTGTATACATGTAAAGAACAGTGTTCGATTCTATTTTTAAAAAATTAAGAAAAAAAATACTCAAATTATGTTTTATAATTGCTTAAGAGAGCACAATCTTTTGCTATTAAACCAATAAACATGTTTATACTAATCAATCAAAATTAAATTAAATTTCTAATTTCTTTTTATAAATCTAAACATGTTTGTACTTAAAAGAATATAAAAAGAAGATGAATTACGAACATGTTTTTATCAATTAGTCAAAATTTAATTTAGTTCATAATTTCAAATAAACAAGAAATGAAGCACCATGGTGAACAGTTTTTCAAAGTTAAGGCGGCAGTTGCCCCTTGTCTAAGGTAGTTTCGTCCTTGGTTGTTAACTAATAATTAATATAACAATTAATATTTGCTATTTGACAATTTAATTTTAACTTATGTATCGAATATTTTTAAACACCTTAATAAATTATAAAATGATAATGTTAATTAAATCAACCAAATTTACTATACATTTATGTAGCCTTACCGAATGTTTTTGTGGTCATAATTATGGGGCAAAAGCTTATATTAACCCCTTATCTTATTAAATTTGTTATTTTTAGTGTCTCATTTTACACATTAAATCTTTTAATTCTTTAACTATTTGATTTAAATAAATAATTTAAAATTAATATTAAATTATCACATGTCTCACAAAGATCTTACGTGCTATTTTCATTAAACCAATGTTAATTTTAAATTATTTACTTTAAATCAAATAATTAAGGTGTTAAAACTTCCAATACATAAGATAAAAGGCTAAAAATACTAAGTTTAATAAGTTAGGAGATTAAATGTGCGTTTTTGCCAAATTGTGGCCGGAGGAAGTATTAAGGAAAAGAAGAAATGGGTGGCTAGCAGATGATGATTAAAATTGACAGTTGTAGGCGAGAAAGTGCGAAAGCCGACCCCTATGTAAGTCTAACCTATATTACTTAATTATTAAAAGTGGAATGATTACCGAGAATCTATGTACAGGGAAAGCCGGTGACGATGGGCATTTTCAAATTTTAATTCAGACAAGGTTTCATCAGCTGGGTTATTGTGATTATTTATTTTGTTAAAGTTATTTATTGTACATGTAATTTTATTATTTTATAATTTTTTAAAAATAATTAATTATAATATATAAAAGTATTTATTTATAATTTAATTTTTTATTAAATACAATAATAAATAATAATTATTTTATTGATTAATAATTCAATATTTTAAACAATTAAATCAAAATAAAATTATGAAAGTTTGAGTCACCCTAACCAAAACCGGTTTCAGCCCTCCTTCTCCATCTCTAAAATGAACATGGAAATACGTATACCGAACGCAAGTGCTTGCTTACCCGGGCTGAGTTGTCAAAAGGAGATGTTTCTAATTTTGTGGCTACAATGGATGAAAAAGAAAAAGGTTGGATGTTCCCTTGAAATAAATAATAGACCATCTTTTTATTTACATGTCTTGTGCTGCCACTTATTTGCCTTAATTTTTCAAGAATTTTTCCTTGAAACTTGTTTAACTTAATTTTTTTAATAATTTTTTTTTAATTTTTTTAAGAGTTAGAAGTTCAAGTTATAATTTTTTTATTATAAGAAAGGTCAAGTTGAAAGGGGAGAGAGAATCAAACTTCTAATTTGGTGGTAATTAAATCAAGTTTCAAGAGTTCAGTGATTATTGTTAGTTAAGCAACTACAAATAGTTATTGATTCTATAGTAGTTCCTTTCATTATTAAGAGTCTCTAAATATAGCTTAGAACAAAACCCTAACTAGGGGACCAGGCACCTTGGTTGTGTTGAAAACTCAAACTATTGTCTTTTTAACTTTAGCTTTTTATTTGAATTTAACCTACAAATCTATTTTTACACTTCCACATTTATATTAGACATTGCTCTTGTTTTTTTGTTTTTTTCTTTTTTATATATATATTAAAAAGTTAGTTACTTGACGATATAAAAATTTAAATATTTGATTTTGAACCCAAATCAAGATTTTTAAATTAGTAAATATCAATTTAACCAAACTCTTAATTAAATCCACTGTTGATGGCAAAAGTCATAAAAAAATATACTAAGTTTGTTTTGAAATAGGTGTCTTTTTTTAATTATTTTCTTATAGATTAAGATTCTATAGATAATTTATATTTTTATTTATATTATTTTTTTAAAAAAAGATAAATAAAAAATTTTGGTGATAAGATGGATAATTAAATTTAAAGACTTAAAGTAAAAGAAAAATATTTATATATTTTAAAAATAAAAAAATAATAATCTAGAACAAATCTTGAATAAAAAATAGTTATTTTATGCCAAAGGTAATATATTCAATGCTTTATGTACAAGTTATGTAGGAAAATACTCATGATAATTCAATGTTTTTAAAAAGTGAGAACTTGCATGGTTAAAAAGTAAAAGAAAAATTACGAACTTGTTATCAATTTAAATATTTAAGTAGATATTTCCTTTTAATAAAAATATGATATCCAAAGTTTGAGTTCCATTAATTATGTGGGTGGGGTGGGGTAAGGGGGTAATGAATTTTTCATTGTGCAACTTGAAATAGAAAAAAATGAGTTAAAAAAAATCCAACTTTGATTGATCTACTAAATCAAATTTTACCATAGGAACCAATTTGTATCCTTAGAAAAAAATTTTATGACACGGATTTACTGATCAAAATTCTCATAGGTAGAAGGATGAGGAGGGAGAATAAGAATTTAAACCTTAACTATATTGGTGAAAAAATGCCATTATACCAATAATTTGGCATAGGGAGAGGGGTAATTGATTGAAATCCTCATAAGGAGAGGGCCTTCCTTTCCTAAAAATTTTTTATTTTGCCAAAGTGCTACTGGAATTTGGAATTGATTATTTCTAAACCAAGTCCCTTTTTTTTTTTTTTTTTTTTGTAGATTAACTAAGTGCCAATTCAGGCTTGAAATTGGATGGAATTAGTTATTTTATATCGTTAATGAAGGCATTGCAATAGCATAAGATGAAGTCTTGTTAATTTTAATTGGCATAACTTGTAAAGAATTGTGAAAAATCAGTGTTTTTAGTCAATTAAAATATTAAAAATATAATGAAAAGACTTAAATATTATTGATAAATTAACACATAAAAAATTTATTAAAAATATTTAAATAATTTCACAAACAATCTTAATATTTAAAGTTTCAGACATTATGATCTTACTCTTCTCAAACTTTTATTATGGGAAAGGTTTTAAATGAATATTGAGATTAGGTCTAAGAGGAATTTCAAAGAAAAAATGAGAATTTCTTATTATGTAACTCATTGTCTCGTTTAATAATAAAATTTTTTAATTTGTACTTTAAAGATACATATTAAATCTTATTTATTGTAATATTTGTAATTAATTTTATATAAATTTTCATATAAGATTCAAATAAAATATAATAAAGAATGTAAAATAAAATAAAATATAATG
>BPVZ01000014.1:1045858-1079676 GCA_020521535.1 Rubroshorea leprosula
TTAATGAGTTTTAAGGCATAAAATAGATAAACACTGTAAAATAAAATAAAATATAATGTTTTACCTCAAAATTTATAAAAAATTATCAATTTGATATAAAAATTTGTAAAGAATTATCAATCTGATATGAAAATTTATATAAAAATTAATTAATTTGTATAAAATTAATCAATCTGATATGGAAATTTGTTTTACCTTAATGAGTTTTAAGGCATAAAATAGATAAACACTTAACAATAAGCTTGGGGAAGAAAATAAAGAAAAGAACCGAATTCAAGCGGTTATTCTAGGGGAAAAAAGCAAAAAAGAAAACAAAACAAAAGTAAAAAAAGGAGTATCGTTTTTTTTCCGTCATTAGTCAACACGTGTGTGAACCGGGGCTTACCGGTTTCCGGTTCCTCGCTCACTCACTTGGGCCCCACCATCTTCTCCCTCTCCCCTCATCACCTCCTTCGCCACCACCACCCTTCCATTTTTATTTTGAAATCATTTCTCATATTCATGGAATCATCATTTTAATTTTTATTAAAAAAACCCTAAATTATTTATTCACAAGAATCAGAAACTTAAAACTCTTATAATAAAATATCAATTTAAATGTTATTTTGATAGAGTGATTTGAAATTAATTATTAAATATTTTATTTAATTTAATAAATAAAAATATTTAAATTATTAATTATAATAATTATCAATTATTATATTAAATAAAATTATTAACTACTTAACCGTTTCGTCCCTTAATCAGACAAAAAAAATTTTCCCGTTTAAGTCTCAAGAGTTTACGTTTCAAACTAAACAACCATTTTTAACTCTTCTTAATGTTATATTTTAATTTATAATTTAATACCATTTAAAGTATTTAATTAACTAAAAAAAAGCTGGACTAGTTTTTTAAAAAGAAAAATTAAAAATAAAAACAATAAAAAAATGAAGAGAGAGGATGAAAGGGCAAGGAGGAGGGAGGGAGAAAGAGGTTTAAGAGAGATAAAGGGAAAGCTCTGAGAGCTTCCTATGCTCGCCCTAAGCTCCCCCTTCCTCTGATTTGCAGAGAAAATCCAAAGGAAAAAACAAACAGGCACAGCCTATAGAATTTTAAACCTCATCAAGAACGCGAAGAACAGAAACAGCATAGAAAGAGAGAGAACAGAATTTTTTTTTTTCGTCCTTTCAATTTTTTTAAATATTCCATCATTTTCCGCTTATCCAATCAGTAAGTCCCTCCTGCCTTATTATTTTTTTTTCTTTCCCCTCTCTCTCCCTTTCACTTCTTTCTTTGTTTTTTTTTTCTCTGCTCATTAGTTTATATATATCTGCAATCAGATCTACTAATTTCCATTTCTTGAATCTGAAGTTCTGAGATCTGGAATTTATGTTTTCCGCCTTGTTTGATCGTTATTTCTTGTTTCGATTCTCCTCATATGATGATTTTTTCTTAGGTCTGTTAATGGTGTTTAAAATTGTCTTCTTTTTTTTTTTTTTAAGTTTTCTGAAGCTCAAACTTGGATCGTCGTTTTTCTGTGATTCAGATCGGTCGGCGGCGTTAATGGTCGCCGGCGATTATTGTTTATTGTAATTATCTAGTTATGTTTAGTGTTTTACGTTTTTTCTTTTTTCTAACAATTAAAGTCGGTATAGATTCGCTTCAGTTTTTCCTTTTTTTTTTTTTTTTTTTTTCTTTTTCTTGAATTGAAAATATCGAATACTGTAATAAAAACTGCCATTTATTTATTTATTTATTTTTTGTCTGAATAGGTTGATTTTTGGGCATTTGGATTTTTCTTGAATATTAACGCATCTGGATCGAAGGGGGTCTGAAAATTGTTCCGCTGAATTGGTGTATAGTCATGTTGGAGAATCGGTCTGGTGAGTTCTATCTGGTTTCTAGAGTGTTCGCGGCCTCTTGCCCGCCGGAGACCAAGTGGCCTTACATGAGGTGCAAGCGCCCGCAATTTGATGACTCCCATGATTCTCCACAAACCAAGGCATCCAGGCTCTCAGATTCCAGTGAAAGCCCGCAGGATTTGGTTAAACAATCTTCTGGCGATGATACCCAGCTCATGGATTCTGGTGCAACCTTGCCGGATTCCGTTGAGAAATCGGATACGGAAGGTGGGGATGACAAACTTCCTCATTTGTCGCAGGATATTGAGCAGTCTGAGAAAATTGAGAGTGAATCCGATGACTGTTTACAGAGTAGGTCCTCTGAGCTCACTGATTCTGGGGAAACCCTGAGAGAACGCGGTGATCGATACAATGATGATGGTAACCAGATTTTGGGTTCTGATGGGTCACTGTCAGGTTCCCACGAGCAACCGCCTGATGATGATGGCGTTGATGATAACGAGCTCCCGGATTCTCCAAGGGAACCAAATGAACCATCGGATGTTGGTGGTAGCCAAGGTCAAGGCGGCAATTCCTCAGAGTTGGATTCCCTTATTCATCCTATTGGGAGAGACAACTCCATCAGCTGTCTGATTAAGTGTTCAAGGTCTGACTACGGTTCCATTGCATCTCTGAATAGGGGTTTTCGTAACTTAATTCGGAGTGGGGAGATCTATAAGCTGAGGAGGAAAAATCATGTGATAGAGCACTGGGTTTATTTTTCTTGTAACCTGCTTCAATGGGAGGCCTTTGATCCATTTCGCAACCGATGGATGCATCTGCCACAGATGCCTCGTAATGATTGCTTTACTTTCTCAGATAAAGAATCTTTGGCTGTGGGCACTGAGTTGCTCGTCTTTGGTAAGGAAGTGACATCCCAAGTCATATATAGATACAGTCTCTTGAATAATTCCTGGTCTCCAGGGCCTAGAATGATTGTTCCTAGGTGCTTGTTTGGATCTGCTAGTCTTGGGGAAATTGCAATTTTGGCTGGTGGTTGTGATTCTCAGGGAAATATCCTGAGTTCTGCAGAAATGTATAATTCTGAGACCCAAGAATGGAAGCAACTCCCGAATATGAATAACCCAAGGAAGATGTGTTCTGGGGTATTCATGGATAGGAAATTTTATGTAATTGGGGGGATTGGAGGAAACGATCCAAGGGTTCTCACATGTGGTGAGGAGTATGATTTAGATAAGAATACATGGACCGTAATTCCTAACATGTCTCCAGGCGAAGCCAGGGGGGATGAGATGCCTCCAGCTGCAGGGGCACCACCTTTGGTTGCTGTAGTAAATGATGAACTCTATGCAGCTGATTATGCTGGCATGGAGGTGAAGAAGTATAACAAGGAGGGAAGATCATGGTTTTCGGTGGGACAATTACCTGACAGAGCAGCTTCAATGAATGGTTGGGGTCTCGCATTCAGGGCATGTGGAGATCGCCTGATTGTGATTGGTGGACCTAGTGCAATAGGTGGAGGTTTTATAGAGGTTAATTCTTGGGTCCCTAGTGAAGGTCATCCACAATGGAACTTGCTAGCTACAAAGCAATCGGCAAATTTTGTGTATAATTGTGCTGTAATGGGATGCTGAAAGAGATGGATTTTGGTGGCCCCATGTGCAGTGGAATGGTATTTGCCACCATTGGGATATACAAGATTGTTGTGTCCTTCAACTCAGGATTCATGCTAATGGGTAATTTCCCCTACTTTTTCATAGCTTTTCCCTTTTTGACTGGGGAGGATGGGAAGGTGTTTCAGACTTCACTCAAGATTCAACAAAATGTTTTTATTAAAAGGTCTTGAGTTTTCTTTCTTTTTTCAAAGTTACATTCAAAGGTTGGTGTCATGTAGCACAGAAATAGGTTTAATAATTTGACGTACCAACACATTGGTAGGTTGGCATTAGAGTTTGTTGAAGCTTTTCTAAGAAAACAGAACTAGTCACATGGATTTCTTGATCCTTTAATTTTCTTGGCATTGTCTTTAAGGGAGGAAATAAGTTCTGGAGGTTGTTATCTTGGATGTTGGCTAATGTACTGATAACATTTATCATTACAATTGATGAGCAATATATTCCAGCAACTTTCTCCTGTACACTTGTTGAATTCTTTATTCTTTGCTGATTCATCTTTTGATATTGTTTCTTTATTTACTCAGATAACTTGTACTTAAGATAATCCTTCTTCTTTGGCATTGTTGCCTTACGTTACTCTGATGTTTGAGTTGTCTTTGACTACTCTGTTCTTTCAGTCAGTTGTTCCATAGAGCTTGTCAGAATGCTGATGTTAAATTGTGAATGGACAATGTTGACAATTAATATAGTATAAAAATATAATGAATATAATTTGGGTTGCTATTACATAGTTTCTAACTGAAAATGTTTGATCTGTTCTGAAAATTAACTAATTGATAATGTATACGTGGTTCATTTTATGAAGCTTAAGAGAAGATAGAAGTTCCTGTTAGGTGGATGATATTTCTCGTTTTTGCAAAACTTCAAAAATATTATATTTTGCAGCATATAGGATTCCTCATTCTGAATTCTCATTTCAAATTCAAAATGGTTGTGGTGTAACATGTATCATATATATTTGAAAGCAATAGCGTAAAGTTTTAAATGATAAATATGGACAACCGAACGTATTATTGTGCTCAGTGCTTTTACTTGCTTACCTCTCTTTTTGAGAAGAATGTAACTGTTGAAACTTGAAATCCCATTTTAGTTGGTTCTTTAGCATAGCTGAGGTATATAGTGCACTCCGGATTTCATAGAAGTACGTTTTCACATGATGGAAAGCCTTGATGGTTATGGTTCTGGAAACATGACTAGAAGCGTAGAAGTTTCTCTCTGTTTTGAATATGCAATATGCAACCATAAAAAAACTGGAAATCCTTGAAACAAAACTTGGTACATTGCCTTTCTGATGTTATTAGAAGCAGTTTGATGACCATCAAATCTCTGATAAGATTATCTCTCTCCAGGTTATGACTAGGCAAATGTATAATGTGCAGGGTAGCAGAAATGTGGTAGAAATTAGATGCTTCTTCTTCTTCTTCTTCTCTCTCCCTAGTTTTTGTTTCGATGATTTTGTTTAAATGGGTCTTTGGAAACTAGAAAACTTGTTGGAAGTTCTTCCAGAAAGATATGGAGTATCAAATTTTACATTTCCTTTATAGTTTACTAAGTCTATATTAATATTGTGTATAGCCATGGTGCAGGTGGGAGCGAGGAGAAAAGAGACAGTGAGAGGGAGAAATAGAGAAACAGATACAGGGATTGGAAATTAAAGAAAAAAAAAGAGGGAAATAGGAGTCAGAGAAGGGAGTCTGGAATAAGGACGAGAAAAGCATAGTATGTATAATTCTTTTAAGGATTACTCTAGATTTCATTAAGCCATTTAATGCGTAAACTTTGGCTGGCTTCTATCTTCATGTTAAATTTGCTAATACTAAAATCAATTAGTGTTCGTGTTCATAAAAAAAAAAAAAAAAAAATCAATCAATTGGCGTTTAGTTAGCCTATCATTTTTTCTCTCTTCTTTGCAGCTTTAGGCTTATTGGTGAGGATTTTTATCTTATTTCTCTATTATGAATGATTTTCTTCACGGCAAAACCATTTCTTAAGCTCCTCAAATTTCCCATTTTTGCTGATAAACCCTTGAACTAGAAAGTAAACAAATAAGCATTCAACTTGGGATGTTGCAACAAATTAGCCCTATAATTACAATACCATGTCATATTGTTGTGTCGTTATATGTAATTGACTCTTTTCATTCATGGATTTACTCATAAAATTATATATATATATATCTATCTATTTTATATTAATTACTTCATATTCATTTAATATCATATCATAATTATAAATTTATAATTTTACATGACATTATAATTATAACATTACCATTGAAATGAGATGCATGAAAAGAAAACAGCTAATTGTAACTCAGTCTTTAAATTAATCAATTTTCAATCAAATAAGTCGCTAAACTTTAACAAAATGTTAAAAACAAGTCTTTTTTTACTATTAACTTTCTTTTATTAACAAATTGAGTTTGACATTACTCTTTTAAATAAATTATGTTAATAAAATAAAAAAAAATCATAAATCTACAACACAACATTCAAGTATCAATTTCAGTATAAATTGACTAAAATGATTTTGATTTTCACATCAATACCCATAAATAAATAAAGAACAAACACTTTTTATTTTAACACTCTTATTAACAAATTATTATTTTGTAATTTGAATTAAAGGTAAAAAAACTTAAAGTTACAAATTTTAATAATTGAATTAGTAGGTGTTGATGGATGTGCTAAATCAAAAAGTGTAACAATTATTTTTAACAAATAAATATTCAAAAATAAGTGAAGCTAATGAATTTTGATAAGTTGAAAATTTTTCTATGGGGTTTTAAACTTTCAATTGAACAAAATAATAGAGTAGCTGAAACAAACTAGTAGCTTGCTAGGCACTAGATAGACAACTTGCCTGCCATAATCAAATGGTTGGAGGTCTTCAAAGACTAGTCCTCAAACTCATGCTTCAATAGACAATGAATTGTTGGTTGAGGATCGAAGAACTTCACCCCTTTGGTTTTTTTTTTTTTTTTTCCTCTACTCTGGTATAGAGTGAAAATAAGCTTTCGAGCTTTTGAATTGCTTCACCACTTGCTACTTTGGTCCTCTTTCCTCGTCACTTGTTCTCTGCTTCTTCAACTATGCATCTCAGTAACTGGTATTTTCATAGGATTCTCTCTCCATTCTTTTTGGTTTGACCATCTGTAACTACACCAAACCAGAAGTCCTTCTTCAGTCCATATCTGCACTCCGGATTGACTTGCAAAGCCCCGAGGTGGGTCCTCAAGGTGGGTCCTCAAGGTAGACACTTCGATGCCTAAGTTAGCAATAATCGGGGCTACCTTTAGAACAAAGAAGTAAGGAGCTTACGGTTGGTTCCAATTACCTTTGCACCGTGGCCCTTGGGGGGTATTTATAGGTTTCAATGAGGAACCCATGTGGCATGCCAAGCAAGATATTCGGGATCTGATATGTATCTCCAGACGACAAGATATTCGGGATCTGATGTGTATCTCCAGACGGTTATTTCGGGACCGGGAATTTGAGAGATATTCAGATGCAATGATGTCCATCGTGACTACTGTGCAGCTTTATGAAGGATCAGATACAGGCATGCCTACTGTTGTTGTCATGCAACTGCTTGAGCGGGAATCTTTGGATTTATCCTTCACTTCGGTCACAAAGAAATTACTGTCATTCATCTGAGGTTGAGCACCTTGGACCTGTCCTTACACTATTCCCCCCCCACCCCCGAAGTCATTCACTTGTGAATGATGTTGTTGGAGATAGTGGGGGAAGTGCATAAATAGAAATGAAAGGGGATATAAGTATGATAGATGAGGTATAGAAGTAAAAACAAAAATCTGTATCGCAAAGGTATGCATAGCCGTAGCTGTGGCCAATAGTGAAATACGTGATAGGGGGTCATGTTGGCCATGCCCAAAAATAAAGTAAAAGAGAATCGGATTGCTCGTGGCCGAGGCCGTGGTAAAAGAATGACCGGAGTCAATATAGGAAAGTAGTAACATAGTAAAAATGAATGATTGGAGTCATCGTGACTAGAGTCATAGCAAAATATGTGAGACGGGGTCACTGTGGCGGTAGTCAAAGTGAAACGTGTGACACTGGGTCACTAAGGCCGGAGCCGAAGTAAAACATGTGGCATTGGGTCACTTGGGCCGGAGTCAAAGTAAAACATGTGACACTGGGTCACTGGGGCCGAAGCCGAAGTAAAACATGTGACACTGGGTCACTGGGCCCGGAGCCGAAGAAAAATACTTGTGCAAAATTAAAAATGGATGAAAGTGAGCAAAAGTGTTGAAATGGGCTTAAGTGGGCTCGTCTGAGAAGTCTGACAAAGAGGCGGCACGTGACGCGACAGCTGTCCTCTAAAAGACGTGCGTAATAACTGCCGCTGTAAAAAAGATTACTGCAATGGTCTAACGGGTATGTTTAAGAAACGAACCGTCGAGTTCGAAACGGTGCCGTTTGGGGTTAACCGGCGAATTCGAAACGGTGTCTCTGCAGCCGTTAGATGGGGTTAATCACGGCTGTTGAGGCACATTTTGCCTTTGGTATAAAAGGCTAGACTTTTGGAAAGAGGGGCTTTTACTTTCGCGATTTTGCTTCCAAATTCTTGCTAAATCTCTGCGGTTTCGTGCGGTCTGCGCTTTATTTGAGGCTTCAACAACAGTTTCCCAAGACCAAAATCAGGTAATGTTTATGAATTTTTTATTTTAATTTGGTCGAAGTGCTGTTCTCCTTTCTCCCTTTCTGTGTTTGATGTTGGGTTTTTTGGAGGAAATTAGGGTTGGGAGTGAGAATGCATTGAGTGTGTTAGAATTATTAAGGGTCTTGACGTCGTTCTTCCTCCCCCTTTATGCAGAAATTGAGATGTCTTCAGAAGAGGCCATGAGTGTAGTGGGAAGTGAGGTGATGCTCCTGGGGTATGGTAGCATGGATTCGGAGAGCAGTCCGTCTCCAACTAGTTCGGAGAGAACGGTGGAGGATATAAGGGGGCGAAGGGTAGTAGAAGTAGAAGAGGAGGAAGATGAAATCCCCTCAAACATTTTGGAGGCTGGAGGTGGTGTAGATGGGTGTTATGAGCCAGATTTAGAGATAGTGTCTGAGGTGAGGGGGTATGTGAGTGAGTTAGGTAGCAGGGATAGTCTGAGGGGCCTCGTGGGTAATTGTAACCTTCCTCACCACGTCTTAATTAGGCCTGCCGGGGTGAACGAGAGGGCATGCTCAACACCCTGGGACCATTGGATGCCCCTCTACATCCATTATTTGATTGCAGGGCTTAGGTTTCCCATTCCAAAATTACTGGTTAGGCTATTATTAGATTACAATATAGGAATAACCCAATTAACCCCAAATGCCATAAGGGTAATAATAGGCTTTCTTGTATATTGCAGAGTTCGGGGGGTGGGGGTCCCTACAATAAACATGTTTAAACATTTTTTTATAATTAAGGCTAGGGGTAAGGGGGAGAAGGGGTGGTATTACTTCAGTCCTCGATCGTCCAGCAAAGATAATAGGAATCTATTGTCTATTGGACCGTCATCCATCAAAGGATGGAAAGAAAAATTCTTCTTTGTGGATGACACCGAGTAGCATAGGAGGGATGCCGAAGTGGAACAGTTGTCTGCTTGGAAAGCTAAGAAAACCAAGCAAAACAACTATAAATTAAATGAGGATGAGGTGGAGGAGCTAGAAAAGATGGTGAGGGAGGAGGGGGACATAATGGATATCCTGTACCTCACCAGTCCGAAGGCAATAGAGGCTGTTGAGCTCTATGGGCCAAGCTCATTAAGCGAAGGTTTGTGTATGCTTATCTTGTGCCATTTTGGGTAGATTGTAGTTGGTGCGTTCTGACATTTGTGCTTGTGTTGCAGCTGAGATGGACGAGTTTATAAGTGCTGCTGGGGGGCTGCGCATCCCAAAGAAGCCAAGGAAGAGCTTATCTTGTGCCATTTTTTATGTCTGTTTGTTGTGTCTGTTTTAAGTAAATCACTTCGGATGAAATAAAGTGACTTTAATTGATACAAGGGGTTGACCTCGGACACAGTAAAATGAGCTGCAAGGGAATTGACTTCGGACCTCAAACATGTAGATAAGAAAAGATAAAGTAAAACACTTCAAAAGTATAACTGATTAACAAGATGATAACTCAGAAAATGAAGTGACTGAATGAATCAGAATGAACAGACTTCAGAAATAAGTGAAATCCACTTTCAACGTATAGAAGAGTACACAGAACTGAATTACTTCGAATATGAAGTGAAACTTATTAAAGAGATAAATGAATTGAGTTCAAATACACATTGGGTTGAGCGGAAGGAATGGAAGTAATAACGATTAAGACAAAATTCACTTAAATGAGGTATACTTAAGGGTAAAACTTTTTCAAGTTATTGACATTCCAGACTCTAGGAACCCGTTTGCCTGTGGTGTCCCGCATGATATAAGCACCTGGGTGCAGCACTTCGGCTATAGTGTAGGGGCCTTCCCAGTTTGGTGCCAACTTTCCAAATCGAGTTTCAAACCCCGTTAGACCAGCTTTCCTGAGAACAAGGTCTCCTACTTTGAATGTTCGGGGTCGAACTCGTTTGTTGTAGAAGTTTGTTATTTTCTGCTTGTAGACTAGAGTTCGAAGTCGTGCTTCTTCTCTGGCTTCATCAAGCAGATCAAGGTTCTCCCGAACCAGTTATCCATTTCGTCCTTCATCGAAATGGGTGACCCTGAAGCTTGGGACTCCTATCTCGATAGGAATGACTGCTTCGGTACCAAAGGCCAGATGATAGGGTGTTTCACCTATTTCAATTGATTATAACTTTAGAATGCACTTTACGCGTTATGTATATTCGTTCTAAGGTAAAGCCGTAGCAAAAGAAGGAAAACAATGTAAAGTTAATCAAATAGACCAGGTTTAAAGTAATACCTGTGGCAGTTCGGCTCGTGGTTCTGTATGCCCAGAGGACGTTGTTGAGCTCGTCTGCCCATTTGGCCTTGTGCTGTTCCAATCTCGGCTTTATACCTTCTAAGATGCATTTGTTAACAGATTTGACCATGCCGTTGGACTCCGGATGGTAAACTGAGGTGAACTGCAGTTTGATCCCGTAGCTGGAACAGAAATCCCGGAATGAAGAGCAATTGAATTGAGTTCCGTTGTCAGCTACAATCTGACTCGGGATCCCATATCTGCAAATAATCGAGCTAAAAACAAAGTCTTCGACCTTCTTGGAGGTAAGACTAGATAGTGCCCAAGCTTCAACCCATTTTGTGAAATAATCCACACCAACGATGAGATGGGTTACGCCTCCTATCCCTTTCATAAACGGGCCTAGAAGGTCAAGACCCCACTGAGCAAATGGCCAAGGTGCTACCAGAGTAGTGAGCTCTTCTACAGGCTGGTGGATTAGATGTGCGAAGAACTGACACTTCTAACACCTCTGTACGAACTAGATGGCATCCTTATACATGTTGGGCCAATAATAACCTTGTCTAAGGACTTTATGGGCCAAAGTTCGAGCACCTACGTGACTTTCGCAGACACCTTCATGCACCTCCCGAAGTGCGTATTCAGCCTCGTAAAGGGTTAGGCAACGGAGCAGAGGGAGTGAGAAAGATCTTTTGTAGAGGACATCATTAACAAGGGTGTACCGAGATGCCTTCTTCCTCAACCTCATCTCTTCCTGTTTATCCGTAGGCACTGTGCCGTCTCGTAGAAACGAGATAATTGGATCTGTCCAGCTCGATGAGCTAGGATCTGTGCTGACCTCCATCACTCGTGGCTTCAAGAAGCTAGGCTCGTCCAAAATGTCTACAAAGACCGATCTGGAGCTTTGGTTGCCATCAGAAGCAAACTTGGAGAGGGAGTCTGCTTGCTCATTTTCAGCTCGAGGTATTTTGCTTAAATGGAATTTCTGAAATTTGGATTTCAGTTCGGCCACCAGAGCTGCATACTTTACCATAACAGGATCAACCACTTCACAGACTGAGTTGACCTGATTGACTACTAGCTGTGAATCACTGTATATTTGTATCACTTCAACCTTTAGCTCTGTCGCTAGCTGTAAGCCAAGTAGCAGGGCTTCGTATTCGGCCATATTGTTGGTGGCATCAACATTAAATTTTAGAGCGTGTTCGCTTCGATACCCATCTGGGCCAAGTAGGAGTGCACCAGCGCCAGAACCTTTGTTACTTGACGCGCCATCAACATACAGAATCCAACTGTCCACCTCGGACTGGGAATCAGAGTGAGCCGAGGTACACTCTATTATGAAATCGGCAAGAGCCTGAGCTTGGATTACTGACCTCTACTGAAATGTGAGCTCGAACTCACCCAGTTCAACTGCCCATTTGATCAATCTCCCCAAACATTCTGGCTTCTGCAAAATTTGTCTGAGCTGCTGGTTCGTGAGGACTATGATTGGGTGTGATTGGAAGTACGGTCTCAGTTTCCTAGCTAAAGTGACAACTGTTAAGGCTACTTTCTCAGCAATGGAATATCTGACTTCAGCTCCGGAATATCTGACTTCAGCTCCATGTAACACACTACTGATGTAGTAAACTGGTTTCTGTTGCTTTCCCTCTTCCCTTACTAACATAGAACTGATAGCCTCATCTGATATGCCGAGGTACAAGTAAAGGATTTCTCCATCATCAGCCTTTGTCAGCAAGGGAGGTGAGCTAAGATAAGATTTCAGCTAGTCAAATGCAGCTTGACATTCTGAAGTCCATGTAAACTTTTTTTGCTTGCTAGATTCATCCTTCTAAGCTGCCAATCTCATGATCTTGAAGAACGGCAGGCATTTATCTGCTGATTTCGAAATGAATCTATGAAGGGCTGCTACTCTCCCTGTCAACCTCTGCACATCTTTTACTGACTTCGGAGGTTCCATTTCGGCTACTGCTTTGATCTTCTCAAGGTTGACCTCAATCCCCCTTCTGGACACCATGAAGCCCAGGAATTTTCCCGAATCCACACCGAAGATGCACTTTGCTGGATTTAACCTCATTCTGTTCCTTCTGAGGTTGTTGAATGTCTCCTCGAGGTCAGTTAAATGATCTTCAGCTTTCAAACTCTTCACCACTATGTCATCAACATAAACTTCCAGATTTCTGCCTATTTGAGCTTGGAATACGATGGTAACCATCTTCTGGTAAGTAGCACCAGCGTTTTTCAAGCCGAAGGGTATCATCACGTAGTAATAGATTTCATCGCCAGCATAGAACGATGTTTTCTCTTCGTCTTTTGGAGCCATTGGAACTTGGTGATATCCTGAATATGCATCCAAGAGACTCAATCTCTCATTTCCCGAAGCTGCCTCAACCAGCTTATCAATGTTTGGCATTGGGTAACAGTCCTTTTGACATGCATCGTTGAGGTTGGTGTAATCGATGCACATCCGCCATTTACCATTTGCTTTTTTCACCAGGACCGGATTGGTGACCCACTCACAGTAATCTACCCTTCTGACAAAGCCGGCTTGTAGGAGTTTTTCGACTTCTTCTTTAATAACCTTTAACCTCTCCCCCCCCAAAGAGGCGTCGCTTCTGGGCTACTGGTTTCTTGAGTGGATTGGTGCTGAGTTTATGTTGAGAAACTGAAGTGGGAATTCCCGGCATATCTGCTGAAGTCCATGCAAAAACATCTTTATTGGTCCAAAGAAAAGCTATTAGCTCTGCTCTTTTCTTCGGGTTCAATTTAGTCCCAATTTGCGTTTTCCGGCTCGGATCTCTGTCATCAATCTGTACCTCTTCCACATCTTCGAGTGGAGCAACTCTGGTTTCATCTTCTGGTCGGTTATCTACTATCTCAACACCCATAACTTGCCGATCATCAAGAACCCGTTTGGGATTAGTCTCGAGTGTCTGATCCTTGCCCTTCTAAGGTTGTGTTACCGAGGTGATATAGCAATGTCGGGCCACCTCCTGGTTGCCTCACAGCGTTGCTATTCCCATAGGAGTTGGGAATTTCATGCATAGGTGAGATTGGGAAACCACAGCTCGGATTTCAGTCAGTGTGGGTCGGCCAATGACGACGTTGAATGAGGACGCCATCTTGACTACCAAAAACCTAACTGAAAGGGTCACATAACTCTTGCCACTTCCAAATGCAACATTCATGGTGAGGACTCCTTCAACTGGGACTGGCTGGTTGTTGAATCCGTAGATGGGACCATCATACCGTTGCAACAAAGCCGGATCCAATCCAAGACTTTCAAAACAATGGAAATACATGATGTCTGGTGCACTCCCTGTGTCAACAAGGACGCGCTACACCTCACAATTGTTAATCGTGACAGAAGTGACTAAGGGGTCATTGTGAGGTGTGACAACTGTATCGAGATCAGCAGATGTGAAGCTAATTGAATGATTCTTCCACTCAGCATCGTCAAACTTTTGCTTCTGAGCTTGGTTCTGATGCTTAACCTCTCTGACATACAACTTTTGCTGCTTAGAGCTTAGTCCATCGGCTTTCAGGCCTCCCGTAATCATGTGTATGATTCTAGTTGGTGGTGGGAGTGGTGGTGGGGCTTGTTGATATCCCACACCTTGCTTGTTTGGGGGATTGCGGACTCCTTGATGCTATGGCCCTTATTCTCTAACAAACCTTGGCTGTTCTACTCTCTGGATGTACTCATTCAACATTCCTTTCTGAGCCAGACTTTCCAGCTCGGACCTTAGACTGTTGCATTACTCTGTTGTATGACCGTGATCTTGATGAAAATCACAATACCTAGCGCGATCTCTAGTAGTAGCAGCAATTCTCATTGGACCCGGACGCCTTAAGTCCATTTTATTCTTAATCTGCATAAAGATTTGTGACCTTGGCAAATTAAAAGGGGTCCAAGTAGCTGGAGGTTTACCTGCAGGTTGCTGTGGAGGTGCTAAGCTCGGCCTTCCGAACCTCGGGGTGGAAGTCGGCATCGGACCTCGGTTCTGTGTTGTCTTCATCCGTTTCCTATTCGGATTCTCATTTCCCCAATCCGGGTGTTGGTTCTTAATATGAGTTGGATTCTGCGACAGGGCATATTCCTCAGCAGTGATGACTTTTAGTGATCTATCATTTACCTCACTGAAGGTGGTGGCAGGATGTTTAAGCAGACTATCTCTGAATCTCTCATGGCTAAGACCTGAGATCACAGCTGTAATTCCCACAGCCTGGTCGAAGGAGTTAATCTCCAGTACTGCATCATTGAATCTGCTCATAAAATTCTTCAAAGACTCTCCGTCCCTCTGCCTAACTCGCATTAGTTCGGAGGTAGTTTTCCTGATCAACCTTCTACTGGAAAACTTTGTGGCAAAAGCAAATGTCATTTCTGTATAAGAGCTGATTGACCTCGAAGGTAGACTGTAGTACCAGGTTCGAGCATTACCTTGGAGAGTGGAGGGAAAGATTTTGCACATCAGCGCATCAGAGGCGTTCTGGGCTTGCATGCAAGAGTAAACAGCATGGAGATGATCATCGGGGTCCTTCGTCCCATCATAAGTTTCAAGTTGTGATATCCTGAAGCCGGCGGGGTAGGGTTCCAATGTAATGTTGGTGTTCAAAGGATGGGGTATGGAGTCAGCAGCATGATGTGGAGGTGGGGCACCTCGCTGTTCAGCCACTAGCTTTTCTAAGCTGTCTAGACGTCGAGTGACATCATCATGAAGGGGTTGCTGAACTGGTGCGATGTGAGATTGGCCTTGAGATTCACTAATAGCAGGAGTATGCTGAACTAGCTCAAGATTTTGTTGTGGAGCTGGGGGTTGTGGAGCAGGATTAAGTAGGTTGATGAGTGGATCACCAGGATTGTTTCGGGCCAATAGCTGAGACAGCACTAGCTGAAAGACACCAAACTGTTGTTGCATGGCAGCGAGTTGAGTTGCAACTACGTCCTGGTTAGCAGTAGAGGCTAAGTTGTGAGCCGAGTTGTGTGGTTGATTTTCATCTCCTCCTTCTGCATGGTCAACATGAGGGAGTGTATTCAGGATTGGGGGCGGGGGATGAGGTGGAAGGTTGCTGGGAACCTGACCTCATCCAAGAGGCTGAGATGAGTTTCCATCTTGGACTAACCTAATTTTAACCATGATGAGAGCAACAAGGGAGCTTTTAGTGCGAATTCCCACAGACGACGCCAAATGTAACTGCACCAAACCATAAGTCCTTCTTCAGTCCATATCTGCACTCCGGATTGACCTGCAAAGCCTCGAGGTGGGTCCTCGGGGTAGACACTCCGATGCCTAAGTCAACAATAATCGGGGCTACCTTTAGAACGAAGAAGCAAGAAGCTTAGGGTTGGTTCCAATTACCTTTGCACCGTGGCCCTTGGGGGGTATTTATAGGTTTCAATGAGGAACCCACGTGGCATGCCAAGCAAGATATTTGGGATCTGATGTGTATCTCCAGACGGTTATTTCGGGACTGGGAATTTGAGAGATATTCAAATGCAAGGATGTCCATCGTGACTGCTGTACAGCTTTATGAAGGATCAGATACAGGCATGCCTACTGTTGTTGTCATGCAACTGCTTGAGAGGAAATCTTTGGATTTATCTTTCACTTCGGTCACAAAGAAATTACTGTCGTTCATCCGAGGTTGAGCACCTCAGACCTGTCCTTACACCATCTTTCCATTCTATTAAATTTCAAACATTTTTCTTGCAATTTAATGTGATTTTAGTTAAATTAAACCGAAATTGATACCTAGGTAATGTAGATCTTTGGTTTTCTAATTGATTAACATGATTTATTGGATAATCAATGTCAAACTCAATGGATAGTGAAAAATTAGATGTTCAAGGTAGAAACATGTTATCTTTAATATTTTGTTAAAGTTTAAGGACTTATTTTGTTTCATTGATTAATTTAAAGACTAAGTTACAGTTAGTCATTTTTAACGCATCCCCTTTTTTTAGCCTACAGTAACGGTGAAATCTAACTACAAAAGTTAATAATGAAGGGCTAATTTGCTGCAATATCTAAGTTGGAGGGTTTATTTGCCAATTTTTTATTTGGAGGCCCATCGGCTAAAATGGGTAAGTTGAGGGACTTAAGAAAGGTAAAATCTCCAAATCCACCTTTCAGACAAGAGGTAGAGACATTAACTTTTTTAAAAAATATAAGGACAAATTGTCTTTTTAAATGATTAATAAAGATCACCTTTTATTTAATGTGTAATGTTATTACACATTAGTTTTTTGTAAAAAAAATATTTAAATGAAAAACAAATTTTTGACGTGCAATAATGTTTTATATTAAATAATAAGATATTTATTTTGATTGATAATTTAAAGAGACAATTTACTCTTTTTTTTTTTTAAGTAAATTTGTCTCTACCACTCAATTCTATTTGAGTGGGGAATTTGGAATTCTACCCATAAGAAATGCCTTCGCCTTTCTTCAATTACAATGTCCAACAAAAAGTGCGCAGATGATTTTTTTTTTTTTTATCAAAAAAATCGTCTGAGCACTTTTAATAAAAAAAATCACTACAAGAAATGAGATTTTTAGTGATAAAAAATTGTGATGAATGTTGAAATTAACACTATAATTCATTATATTTATGACAAAATTTAAAAATTAGTCATACATATAAGTATATTTAATAATGATAAAAAAATTCATTATTATAAAGATATTTCGTCACTAAAAAATGATCACAAATAAAAAACAAGTTTGTAACAATAAAAATCATCACTATAACTCATCTCAATTAAGACAAATTTTAAATATTGATCATATATACTTTACACATTCAATGATGACGATATAATTCATCACTAAAAATATATTTTGTCACAAAAAATTGTCACAACAAGAACACATACTTGTGATGATAAAAATCATCACTATAATTCAACCTTATTTAAGTTTTTTCTAATCAATGCATCCCACATTAGTAAAAAATACATAAAAAATAAAGTTTTACGCTATAAATATATCCCACATTGGTGAAAATTTTTTAAGAAAATATAAATTTGCACTATAAAACTAAGGTTAAACCCCTATTTTGGTCCCTGAACTATTGTACGGACCCCCGATTTGGTCCCTGAACTAAAAAAATCCCTAATTTGGTCCTTGAACTATTGTACGGACCCTGAGTTGGTCCCTAAACTATTGTACGGACTCCCAAGTTAGTCCCTAAACTATTGTATGGATGCCCAATTTGGTCCCTACTATTTACCAATTTAACCCCAACTTGGTCCTTCTGTTAAATAATAGTTCATGGACCAAATTAGGGCAAAATTGTAAACAGTAAGGACCAAATTGGGAGTCTGTACAATAGTTCAAGGACCAACTTAGGCCAAATTATAAATAGTGGGGACCAAATCGGGGGTCCGTACAATAGTTTAAGGACCAAATCAGGGATTTCTTTAGTTCAGGGACCAAATTGGGGGTCCGTACAATAGTTCAGGGACCAAAATAGGGATTTAACCTAAAACTAATGACTACTTGCAAACTAATTAATTGACACTTGTGCTTAATTTTATTCATTTCAATTATATTTGAGTAATCTAATGTGAAACTCAATAAAATTTGAGTTTAGTTTGGGCCGATTAATTTTAATCAAACTTGATTAATTTTAATTAAAATTAATTAGTATTGAAATAATAATATTTTTTATTAAATATTTGTGGTAAATATATATATCAATTTTTTTTATAGAATTTTTGTTACAGTATTTGTATTGTAATTATATAAATATTTTTTGATTTAATATCGGTTTTAATAATTAATAACTAAATTTTTCATCACATTTGCATTTGTGGCTTTTTTTTGTTATTCAATTGTAACATTTGTGATGAAAATTATTGTAATAAAAAATATTTTTTTGTGATGAGTAAATTTATTGCCAATAATTTATTAATAATGTAGATTTCTTTTGTCATTATAAAATTCTTTTTTATTATGGGTGTTAAATTCATCACTAAAAACATTAATAACAAAGGTTTTACTAAAAGTTTAAATTTTATCACTAACTATAACGAAAAATAAATGTTTAATGATTGATAATTTAGGCATTAAATGTGAATTTTTTTTTTGTAGTGAATTACTCTGAGTAGAAGCACTCAGTACTGTGGCCACTCTACTAGGGTTTTCTCTAGCGTTAACGGCCACTCTAGCCATTTGTTGGAGTTTTATTAATTTCTTGTCCACCCAGAGATTTCTCGGTTGAAGGTGGTTCTTTGAGTTGAAGATTTTTCCCTTTCGTTAAAACAAGGGAAAGGGAAAACTCAAAATTTATTAATTTAATAAGTATATACTAATTAATAATTAATTTTAATATTTTATGATTTTCGATGCATGCGCGCAATCATGTACACAAAACCAGCCTCTACTTTTTCTTTTTCTTTTTTTTCCTTTTTCTTTTTTCTTTTTTCTCTTCTTGACTCCGGTTAAGGTCACTAATACAAAACCCACATTCATCAACGTAGCAGCATTTCGCCACATCGGTGACTAGACGTTTGATGTTGGAGTGCACGCCCTTTCCAATGTACTTCATATCGATAAAAGGTGCAATCACCAAAGTGCAACCGGCACTACGTTCAGACGTAAACCATATCAATGTTTTAAGAATTTGCCGACGTGGTTCCCGTTTGAACATTGAATAGAGTTAAAAATTTTTTTTTTATAAGAGTAATAATTAAAAAGTTAGTATAAATTAATTGTTACTAATTACGAATTCGATCCCCGAACTTAGTGAACATTTCACCTCTTAAATGAGACGCGTACTCATCAAATCGCTTTATGGTGAAATTCACGATGGTAACAGAGTTCGAAACTCTAATCACCTCACTCAAACACTTAAAAACTTGAGGTCGAACCATTAAGTTTAAAAGTCCGGTTCCATTGAATAGAGTTAATTAGTGTCACTTTTCTTGTGCGACAATACATAGACATGCTTTATGTTGGTGAATCAAGTTTTTACGCACATTTTTATACGTCAG
Organism: Rubroshorea leprosula; assembly: GCA_020521535.1. Classification (NCBI taxonomy): domain Eukaryota; kingdom Viridiplantae; phylum Streptophyta; class Magnoliopsida; order Malvales; family Dipterocarpaceae; genus Rubroshorea; species Rubroshorea leprosula. Next base: position 1,065,274 of record BPVZ01000014.1, read on the forward strand.
CGACCTTTTTAAGGTGAAATCCAATTTCTAATAAGGTCAATGGGTGATCTTATTATCACATTTTATAGTGTTAATTTTATTTTAATTTTTTTTAACTTATTTAATTTATGAATATAATTGAAAGTTAGTATAAATGATGTTTTCAAAAATTTATGCCATATTTGATTTAGTTATTAAAAAATAATTAATACATCCTTTCTCCAATCAAATGAGTAAGGCATTTAAATTATAAATAATAATAACTTTTAATCATTATTTATACTATGAGTTATCAATTATAATTAACAACTAAACTAAGGCTTCATGTGACTTGCTTTCTACATATCTAATTTATATAATACTTTATCTAAAAATGTAAATTTATTATTTTTAATTAATCTTTTTATATATTTTTACTAATTTGAATTATTAGTTAAAATATATTTTGGATGATAAAGATAAAAAAAAAAAAAAAAACTCTATGACCATAATGCAATATTGTCAAATTAAGCCTAAATATGATTGAAAATGTAATAATTTAGTATAATATTAAAGTTTTGTTTGATTATACTTCTTATAAACTTTTTTCACACAACACCTATCTAAAAATATAAATTTATTGTTTGTAATTAATTTTTATATACTTTTACTAATCTTAATCAATATCTTATATATTTTTAAGATAATACTCTCTCTATCACAAAATAACTGTAATTTTTTACTTTAAATATATCTTAAATTAATTGTCATTTTTTTTAATTTTTTAAGGTAAACAAATATTTTTTTTCCTACTTTAACCCTATCATTATGTATTCATTTGAATTAATAATCCAATCACAAAAAAAGTATCTCATTAGCTTATACCTCTTTATCTTATATTTCTTTGCAAAATTTATAATTAGGGCACATGATGGACAAATAATCAAAGTAGTTGATTCCGTTTCGTACTAGGCTGGTACTTACCAATTTATTTATTAAGCCAAAACGATACAATATTCAATTTTGTTTCGGTCAAATTTCACTTAGTTCGGTCAAATTTCAATGTACTAGTTTATATTTTGCGTACCAACCGATATACCAAAACTTGGCCAATGCAAATCAATTCAAATTTAAAAAAAGTAAATTTCATTTTTGGTCCTCAACTTTAATGTTTTATATAATTTTCATCCTTTAATTTTTTTATATACTTTTTTAATCCATCAACTATGAAAAAAATATTTTTTTAGTCTTTCTATCAGTTACTCCGTTAAATTTGTCTAAATATGCAGATTTTTAGTCTTTTAACTTAAAGTAGATGATACATTTTTAGTCCTTTAACTTAAAGTAAAGGACACATTTTTAGTCCTTTAACTTAAAATGGAGGGATGAAAATATGCATACATTAGAAGTTAAGGAACTAAAAATCCCTTAAAATGTGTATTTTTAGTCTTTTTGACAATTTTAAATTCAAACTTCTAGTTCTCAATACTCACCGGTTGTTGCTCTCTTCTTAGTAATGTTTTGGTTTGTCTTTTATATTTTTGTTATACTTAAAAGACATTATTCCTTCCATTGTGAAAGTATTTTATATTGCAAATTGTATAATATTAAATTCAAAATACTGTTATACTTCCTAATATTAACTTAATGTTCAAAAAAAAGAAAAAAATTATGGATGTTTTATAAAGTTGGCCATTTTAAATTTGTTTTCAATTTATAGAAATATGATGATTTTAAATTTAGTTTCTCTTATCATTATTTTAAAATGTAATATTTAATTTATAAAAATATATATTTATAGTGATAAATCTAAAACAATACGTAAAAATTTCAATATTCAATACATACCATTTCAGTAGCAAAACTGGTACGTATGTCAGCATCGTTATTAACTACTTTGAAAATAATTATTAGTTATTGAGTCTAATTAAATGTATTAAATATTTTAAATTATAAATAATAATAATTATTGCCTGTCAAAATATAGTTATTAATTGTCAACTAAAGACTTTAAGACGCGACACTAAAAAAGTAAAATCAACACTTTAAGATGCGATAATAATTCATGCATCCCTAACTTTAGTTGATTGATCATGGAAAAATACATGGGGCTATTTTTAATTATTCAAAACAAACACTCTATAAAAACAACCCTAGTGGGCCAATTGGTACACCTTTTATTACCTAAGAGTTTGGCCCTCTACACATCCAAAGTTAGCCTTGGAAAAATGCACCTTTCCTCGAAAATTTTCTTTTTGTGCAAAAGAAAAAAGTGAATAAATTTTCATGTTTTAAAATTTTTGACTGTGTTGGTTTAAATAAGATAAAATTTATTTCATCTTAAAAAATAAATTCACTGCATAGTTTATTTATAAGTGAATTCTTATGTTTGAAATAATTCATGAAATTATGAAATTTGATTGAATTTCAAAATGATTTTATATTTGAAATAAATATAGAATGGGTTTTGAGGTCTTATTTTTAAAGTATGAATAAAACTATTTTAGTGTTTTTTTATAATATTTTAATAAAATAACATAATTTTTAAATATTAATTTAAAATATTAATATTAAATTATATATGATTAATGTATAAGTTTGTTTAAGTTACACCAATATAAATAAATCCCATGAATCACAATTATAGAGACACATTACACATCCCATGAATCACCTCTGTCGGTTTGGTACCTGCCAAAATGTTTATCGGGATGATTTGTTGTCACATTTTAAAAGTTCTTCAGCTATCTCTATTTTTTTTGGATTGGTAAAAGTGGTAACACAGCACACTACTTTAATATCACTTTAATTTTTTCTAATATGAATAATTGCAAGGGGATGGGAAATTTCATTTCCATTTCCTGAGATTGAACCCAAATTTTACTCAAAGGGTGTATTTAGTTTGGGAGGAAATTTTTTAAAATTTTTTTACTAAATTTTTTTTAAAGTTATTTATCTATTTTTACATTTTAATATTAAAAAATAAAATTAATATCTTTAATATTTATTATTTCCGATATAATTTTCAAATACAATAATAATTTCTTTTTTGTTTGAAACTCAATTTATAACTTCTCTACAAATTTTTTCTATGATAATATCTTACTAAACAAAACAAACTAAAAATAGTTGTATCAGGTTAACGATCCAAATAATTCAGTGATAACCTTTTTTTATTAAAAATAAAAATTATTAAATTTAAATTACATGACATATAAATAAAATTGAATAAGAAATATGAGAGAATTACTACCGTTTTGCAACAAACATAAAAAAAGAAAAAAAGAAGAGGCGGACTACCAAGCCTTAAGACTAGCGGCTAAACTATTGGCTCAACAAGAGCAGTTTATTTTTTATTTTGGCTTAATTCAACTAAAAATCCTCTAACTTTACAAAAGGAGTGATTTTCATCCTTCTACTTTAAAACAATTCGTGATGTCCCTCACTTAAGAGAAAGGGCCGACCGTAATTCTACCATTTACCGTTGTTAAAACACCGGCAATTTTTCAGTTAAATCCTCCAAATTTTAATGATAAAATAACATAGTTGGCCCCTTAACTTCAGTTCTTATGCACTTTGATTGTCAAAATTCAATTTTATTCAATTTAATCCCTAATTTTAACTTTTTTATTACAATTTTGTTTTTAAACTTATGAAAGAGATGCACTTAAACTTAAAAATTTATAATTTCATGCATTTCAATCCTTTTTTCACAAATAATAAAAATTATGTAACTTTTAATAAAATCACATTTAAGTATTCAACTTATTTTAATATTAATAAAATTAGGCATGAAATAGTAAACTAAGACATATCAAATTATATAATCAAAGTGTAAAATTAAGTCTTTAATACCTACTTATCCCAAAAATATATTTGATACTAATTTTGAAATCTTGTGAAATGCTATAACTAAAATAGCAAAACTATGAAGGATGTGGTATGACTTATAAATGTGATCATGCAAACACCATCAACTAATGATGCCTTTTTGTAATATTTGTATGGCTATGAGAGTATAACAATGAAAAAAAAGACTAGCATCTCCTATTTACTTTTTTTTTTTTTATCATAATGTTGTTCCTTTTTTCTTTTTATTTTTTATATGAGTTATGTGTATATGGTTAACTAAATATTCTTTCTTTATTTTTAAAGTATCTCAAATTTGACATTAGAATTGTGAGTTTTCACTTTGATTAGGTGAATTTTATATATAGCTTTACCAATTTGGTTATAGTACCTCAACCACACCCCCAAATCCACCTCTCAAATAGGAGGGTAAAAATAGATCTATCCAAAAAAAAGTAAGGATAAATTGTCTCTTTAAATCATTGGTTAAGACAAATCACCTATTATTTAATATGTGACACAATCACATATCAACTTTCTTCTAAAAATAAGTTTAGTGGCAAATAGATCCTTAATGTGTGATGACGTCATATATTAAATAATTAGTGATTTGTTTTAATCAATAATTTGGAAGAGCAATTTATCCCTATATTTTTCTTAGGGGTGAATCTGTCCTTGCCATCCTATTTAGGAAGCAAATTTAAGGGTTCAACCATAGTACTTTACAAGAATTCAAATTAAGTATCAAAGATATTTTTGGAATAAATAAGTTTTAAAAACTTGATTTTATTCTTTGATTATATGAATTTTATATATTTTAGTTTACTATTTTATGCTTAATTTTATTGATACTTGATCATGTTGAATTCTTCAATGTGATTTTATTAAAAATTACATAATTTTTATTATTTGGCAAAAAAAAGACGAAGTGCATGAAATTAAAAATTTTGAGATTTAAGTTCATCTCTTTCAAAAATTTGAGAACCAAATTGTAATAACAAGAAGTAATTAAACTTTGGGATTAAATTGAATAATTTGAAATTTGAGGATCAAAGTACACAAGAATTGAACTTAAGAGGTCGATTATGCCATTTCACCATTAAAATTTGAAAGATTTAACAGGTGAATTGATCGAGTTGTACCATCTGTCAATCGAGGGATGAATTTATTTTCTTCAGTATTTATCTTCAGTTTAATTTGGTAAAATGTATAAATTGTCTTATAAAATTATCACATTGAAATAGATTAGTATTTAAAAAAATATTGATATAATTTGTCATTTAAAATTTTTATTTTTAAAAAATTAATTTAAATTTAATAATTATCATTAAATTCTATTAAACTATTATTCTTAAAATCTAAAAAAAGAACGACAATAACTATTAAATTTAACTTAATTTTTTAAATGTAAAAATTTTAAATAATAAATAATATCAATATTTGTTAAGTGACGATATATTTTAATTTAATAATTTTTTAAAAAATTTACACCTTTTACCGTTTAATTTTCAAATAATTATATCAAATAAAAATATAATAAGTAATAGATTTCTTATTTTCTAAATGGTAAAATAAAAATTTTAAGATAACGAAGCGGTGTATCAAAGATTTACCTTTTATTTTATAATATTTTTTATAATTTAATATAATTTAAATTATAAAAACAACTTTCGAAACGAATATATTGGACTCGAGATAGTCATATTTTCTCAGGTGTTTATCTCAAAAACCGGTACCACACAAGGCACAAGAGCACTGTTTAGTTTTTAATGGAGATCCGCCACATTGGTGCAATATGTTAAAATTATTTTTTAATTTTACAAAATAACAAAATTATTTTTAATTTTAATTTTTAATATTAAAATAATCTTTTTGTTAACAAAAAGATTATATATCTTGTTATCTTATCACAAAATAAATTATTTTTTGAAATACCAATGATATATAAAATTCAATAATTATATTTTGTCATTATGATATATTTTTATTTACATATTATATTGATATATAATTAAAATTTAAAAATTAAATTAATATTTATAATCAAAATTTAAGAATTAAATTGATACTTGTTTTTAAAATTTAAAGGCTAAATTGATATTCATCGTGAAATTTTAAAAATTATTTTGATACTAAAAATTAACATTTAAAGAAAATTTTAATATTTTTTAAAATTAAAAAATAATTTCAATATAAATATAAAAATTAAAAAATCAAATTAATATTTTAATCCCGTAAGAACTACGACGCGGCTCCAATTCTCCACCACTCTCTCTCCTCTTCCCATTGCTTCTCCTCTTCATTTTCCAGTTTATATACGCTACTTCTCACGCACATCTCTTCTCATTTTCACCATTGATTCTAGAAGAATGTCAAGGACTTCCAATCTGATGGTCAAAAAGGGAGATTAATTTCAATGCATACACAGCTTACCTAGCGGTAGGTTAGTGGGAACTTGGAAGGAGGTCGTTTCGCACTTTATTTGTGGAGACTTAATTATTATTATTATTATTTTTTTTTTTGGTGTAAGATTCAATTATTTGACGTGCTTAATTTTTTTTCATTTACAATGTAGATTTATTTTTGGCAATTTTTATATTTTTTTGAATTAATATAATTAAAAAATAAAAAACGAAGTTATCAAGATTTAAATTTTAAATTTTTAGATATTACCACTCCTCTCAAAAAAGTTATATATAGCTATTAGGCCATAGTAGTGGTTGGCTTTTTATATTGGTTCAGTATGTTTAAAAAAAAATTAATTGCCTTAAGTGCCAGATTTATGATTTTAATTTAAGTGCCAGCTTTATAATTTTAATTTTAAATTTGATTTATAATATGATATTTATTTCTCAATAGATTAACTATTAGTAATATGGTATATTAATGAAGTTATATATACTTTGAATCACATATCTAAAATTCAATCTCTAATCACTACATGTTAAAAAAATTGGTGGATTAAATTTTTGATATTATTATTTGATGTTAATGAAAAAAATAATTTTTTATCTTAAAATTAAATTTAAAATATTAATAATAATACATTAAAATTTTATAATAAATAAAGACAACCTTTCTAAATTTTTTTAATTAAAAATATAATTTTTCTTCTTTACTAAAGTTTATCACCTTTAAAAAAATTAAGATTAAGTGGATGTGCACGCTAAAAGGACTACCGGATTTTGTTTGTGAGACATTCTTTTCTTGGTTGCGTGCTTGAAAATAATTTTACCAAAAAAAACCCGTGCTTGAAAATAATTTTACCAAAAAAAACCCGTGCTTGAAAATAATTTTACCAAAAAAAACCCGTGCTTGAAAATAAACCATGCAGAGGATGACTTAGACAAAAATTTGGAAAAAGGAAAAGTCGAGCTCACAAATTGTTTAAATTTATTTTTCAAATCTCCTTTCAAACAGTAAAGGGTCAATGAGCAAACAAGTTTTGAAATTATATGCATAATTCTGGAACTTTTGAAATCTCTTAAAAAATAACACCGTTGAATGAAAAATTTATATAGAAAGGAAATCAGTTTTCTTTTGAAATTATTTACCAACGGATTTAAGGAATCAAATGAATAGGCAATGTCATGTTTTTTTAAGTTGTTTGACTAATATGAAAGATAGATAAATTCGACTTTGGAATTCCTTCTATATTTCAAAAGCTTTGACTGAAAACATCTGAGAGAAATTCATTTCATAATTTCAAGATAAATGGAAGTACATTTATAACTTTTGTAAAATTTTTACAAAAAGCAGACAATTCTGTATTACAAAAGCTTTGACTGAAATTTGAAATTACATGTTTTGTATTTACATTTGATTTATCATCATTAAAATTCAGGATAACAAGATATTTTAAAATGAGATTAATGTTTATAAACATAATTTTTTTTTTAACTCATGAGAAAAAAACACTTTAAAACTATGTAGTTTTATTAAAGAATTGTGAGAAAAAAATCAAGACACTCTCATTTAAAAAAAAAAAAGTTTTTTTTAATCATTTTGATAAGAATTTAATCAAACTACATACTTTTATGGTATTTTCCTCTTAATTTTTTTAAAATATGGCTAACAAATAATTTTTAAAAAAATTTATTCTAAGAATTTTTTTATAATATATCAAAATTACTACATATATTTAAATTTTTTAACATGTGCCTTTGGAGTAAATGTTAAAAATGTAATTATTGTATTTTTTTACATTAATTAGTATTAAAAAATACAAAAACTATTATTAATTTCATCACTAATGTCACATACATTATTTTGATTAGATATTTATTTAAATAAAAATCAATTTTTATTTTTTTAATTTTAATTAATATAAAAAATATAATAATTATACTCTTAACATATTTTTTTAGGGTGGTGCTATAGGGATAATCTTTTTATTTCACTTTTTGATACAACTTCTAACATGTCATTAAATGAGTTTCACATAAATTAAAAAAACCAATTATTTAAATAACATGTTAAATTATACTAAAAGATGATATAAAAACGTTCTCCTATAATCATTTCCCTATTCGTTTAAGGTAAAAATTTAAAAACCTTTTATAGCCCTAATAATAGATTTAGGATTTTGTTGGTGACCTCTTCATTGACAAAAATTTGAGCTTCCAATCTAAAATCTCAAGATTTCCTTTCCTTGCCTTTTTCTTGCTTTTATTAAGCATCATTCTCTCTGTACAAATTAAATATTCTTTTTATGGCTTAATATAATAAATAATTTATTAATTATTGATCTCTTTGGTTTTAGTCTAATTTTTTTTAAATCATTTATTAACTTTTAAATTTATTTCAATTTTATCGAATCTAATAAAACTGTATTAATTGAATTGTTTGGCGCTATGTAAGTCGGCATATGACCTAAAAATGAGTGGAAAATTTCTTGTTGGTTCTTTAGAGCTACATCAAAATATAAAAAATTACATTATATAGTAGAAATCTTTGAAACAAATTACTTTCTATGATAGAAATTTTTAAAACAAATTTTCCTCTCTTTTCAAGTCACATGACTTATGCAACAATTTATGCAGTATCATATAATAAAAGATACGAAATTTTGCTACTAAAATTAACTAACTTGCGTTGAATTAGATTAAATTAAAATAATTTTAAAAGTTAGTGGTTAATTTAAAACAAAATATAAATTCTAAATTAATATAAAAAATAATTAATAATTAATAAATAATTTATTAAATTGAGCGTGTTATTATAGGCATTTAATATTCTTTGGTTTCTCTTTTCACTCAATTTGACCGGACGACCTTTTCCTTTTCCCTCTATATAATTCTTTCCATCCTCTCCTCACCCTCCTCATCCCACGTTTCCACTCTCTCTACCTCTCTCTCTGTTACCCTCCATAGTCTATCCTCCTTTATTCCTTCCTTTTTCTCGGCGACATTTCTTTCTGTCTAATCTACAAATGGCAGAAACGCCGACGAAACGTCTGAGAGAAGAAACAACTCAAATCCCAGAGGATTTTGAAGAGGCAAAACGCCATAAATCCTATAATTACATACTTTCCTTGCTTGAATCCGAAGAAGACGAACCCAACCAAGATTTATCTTCTCTAATCACAAGCCTACAGCAAGAGCTTTCTTCGGATTCCACCCCTGGCCTTGTTCAGGGTACGACAACCACCGATTCCAACCATGGGACGGCTGCTATCACCGTTGAAGATTACACATCAGTAACTTCTTCGTCCAATTCGTTGAAAGAAGAGGACGATGTTATAAGGCATTTGCTGGAAGCATCTGATGATGAGCTGGGGATTCCGAACAGGGAGGTCGGGGCTGAGGCGGTGGAGTGCGGTGGAGAAGTTTTGAGCGGCGGCGGAGATGGGTTGCTGCCGGCGTGGGGTGATGTGTTGTGGGAGCTTGAAGATGAGACTGCTAATTACTACACCTGGGTGCAGTCTGAACTTTTCATGTAGTGATGGGTTTAAAATAAGCAAACATCAAATGGGGAAAAATTGGAAATTTAAAATGAAAAATGTAGGAAGAAGAAAGAAGAAGGAGAAAATTGAAAATGAAGGCTATTTTTTTGGGTTATTCATTTTGCACCCTCTCTGGCTGTCTCTACTTACGAAAAAACTGAAAATATTAAACCCCTCTTTCTTTTTTCTAGGAAAAAAAATTAAATTGTAGAACAAATTTCTTTTATTTTATTTTCAAAAAAATATTATGCAGTTTACAGTCCTAAATTACACAATTTTCGACTATTGGATAGAAACAAGTCTCCAATATTAGAACTTTTCTCCAGGTATATATTTTACAATTTAATGTAATTTATATTATAAAATAAAAAAGTTTTTTATATTTTATTTATTTCTCAAATTATTATATTTTATATTAAACTTTTATTATAGCACTAATCTGGCATTATATACGTAGAATTAAGTTGTTATACAGTTTAAATTATATGATTTAAATTATTAAATATAATTGATTGTTGTGTGATTCAATTTAAATTATAAAATCTAGAACTATTCCATGTTTAGTTTTCACATATAATATTAAATTTATTTTTCTAAACTAATTTAATAGAACGAAAGTGTTTAGTGTTGTTTCAACTAACTGGACTACGTCGAAGTCTACAAAATAACTGTTAAATGGGAGTACGTCTCTTAATTTTAAGGGATGTCTTTTATTTAAAGGTTCATTTTTTACAATTTAATATATTTTAAATGGTAATACTATAATTATAATGTTATATAAAATTATAAATGTACAATTATAACATAATATTAAATAAATATAATATGATATTAAATGAATACATACATATAATATTATAAATAAATTTTTAAATAAAAAATTAATTATATAATAATATATTATATCATAAATTAAAAATATTATATAACAATGTAATTAAAATATTTTTATATTTTAAATTGTAAAATAAAAATTTTAATGAAAAGTCATTCACCATGATGCTCAAGAATTCATAAGAAGATACCTTCTAATTTTAGTTAAATATTCAATAATCGGCAATTAAAGGGGGAAAATTAAAAGTGAAATGCAAGATAGCATTATTATTATTATTATTATTATTATTATTATTATTATTATTATTATTATTATTATTATTATGTTGGTAGTACAACGAGAAATAATCATTTCTCATATTTTATTCATCGAATTTCAATCGACTCGAATTTAGAATCTTTTACTTTCGATAAAAAAAGATTATTATTAAATTATTTAAATTATTAACGATAATTATATTATTTTTAAGTAATGAACTCCTAACATTTACTAAAAATTGTTTAAGAGCCTTCTCTAAATTTAGCAGATGTAAGACCTTCTTTAAGTCCTTTTACTTTTCATTGGTCTTTTCATATTTTTAGCCTTCACTTTTCTTTTGTTTTTGGACATAGGGGAATTTTTGCAGGGGTGAGTAAAATTTCTCCTTTTGCCTTCATTTTAATTGTTTCAAACAATCAAATTTACACAAGAAGAGAGAAAGAACTTTCCTTTAGTCGCTGAAGCTCCGTTTGATGTGATTAAAGTTCAGAATTTTTAGTTTTAATTTTTAAAAATTTAAAAATCTGAAAATTTTTAAAAATTAATTAAATTTAAAGTTTTGAATATTTATTTTAAATTTTTATATTTAATAAATTAATATTTTTATTTTTATTTTTTAATTATTAATTTTAATTATTTAAAATTTAAAAATTAAAACCAAAAATTCAAAACCTCGTGTGCCTAAGCTCCATCTTGTCTTGTTGCAACTAGATATTGACAGTCATGCCATCGACACTATCCCGAGTGAGACCGGCACCCACCAAATTTCGATGGGTTATATTAATTCATATTTTTAGGGCAAAAGTTAATGGTATATTTATTATTTTTTTAATTATTAATTTAAACAAAATTATGAAAATAAATTTTTTTTAACATTAATATCATATAAAATAATTTAATTAAATAATTGATAAATTTTAAATTAATTTTTATTTTTTTAATAAATTAAGAACAAAATTATGCAATAATTATACACCCTTGTGCAAGTTAGAAAATTTCAATTCAAGAAGCAGCAGCTTTTGCGAAGACAAAATTATACACATTCACGAGAGCCAAAAAGACAATTTCAACCCCATCTGGAATATCGCAAGAGCAATGTTAATAATTTTATTTTTATTTTTAATTTTTAATTTTTAATTTTAATTATTTAAAATTTAAAAATTAAAATTAAGAATTCAAAACTCTATTGGGTATAATTGTTTTTTTTAAATAATAATTATTTTTTAGGCAAATAACTATTTTTTAATTTAATTTTATAATTATTTATTCACTTTATTAATTATTTAATTACAAATTTTTAAAATTTTTAATTTTTAAAGATATTATAAATAAATATAAATATTATCTCTAAAATTTTAATTTAAGAAAAATATACAATTATTATTTTATGACAAATGAAATAATTTTTAAAAAATTTAGAAACCTATAATAAAATTATAAATTTTTATGAATTAATTAAATTTTAAATTTTGGGTATTTGTTTTAAAATTTTATACTAATAATTTTGTATTTTTAATTTTAATTATTTTGATTTTAAAAACCATAAATAAAAATTAGAAACTACAATCATATTGAATGTAGTTTTAGTTATTAGTGAACTTATTTCTAAGTAATTTCTATTAGGGAATTTTGCATATCAGGCATCACTTTTTTTTTAAAAAAGAAAAAATTTAGTCTTATTTTTAAAATATTATTTTTATTAAATGTTTTTAAATTTTTTAGTTAAATTTAATATTCAATTAATATAAATTATATATGTTTATTTTTATAATTAATTTAATATTTATAATTATTTTATCAAGAAATTTGTAACTTTTAACAGATATTTAATTATATTAAATTTTTTATTAATTAATAAACTTATTAAATATATTCAATTAATTTAAAAAATTGACATATAAATATAATACCAAATTTAATTTTTAAAAATAATTATTAAAGAGTAACCTTTTTGAAGTTGAGGCTTGATTACTTTACATTATTTTCAATAATATGATATAAATTAATTATTTAAAATATTAAAAAGTAAATTATATACTATATATATCAACTTATCTAATTACATGACTTATATTTTATCTTTCTTTTTAAATTTTAATTTCAAATTTTTGTGCTTTATACCACTACCCAAATTAAAATAGTACAACCTATATGATATATTTACTGCAAAAGTTTGACGGTACTATTAAAATGCTAATAATTTATTCACAACATTTGTTAGTATTAATTTCTCAATCATATATGTCCAACGAGTAAAATATTATTACTGTAGCTTTTTAAATATTTTATATTAAAAAAACTATGATACTCCCTCCATGCAACCCATTCAACTTTACTTTTTTTATTATATAATTTATTATCTAAAGCGTAAAAAAATATATAAGGTAAATAACATAAATGAATATTTATTATAAACAAAAATTAAAAATGAAATCATTTTTATTATTAAATTAACAAAAATATTATAATTATAATATTTTGTAATATTATAATTTTATAACATAATATGTTATTTTATAATTAATTATTATACTTTAAAAATCTATCTATAATATTATATATATTTATTTAATAATAATAAAATTATATCAATAACTAATTAATTTGAATAGAAAAAATTTGGTTTCTTTTAAAAAATATTTTGAATTTGAATATTTTAAATAGAGAGATTTGGTTTGATTTTAAATTAATTAAAATTTAATATAATTTTTAAATATTAAAAAATTAATTAAAATAATTAATAATAATAAAATTATAAATTTAGAAACATAGGTCCACATTATAATTATAATAATGTGGCTAAATTAAAAGGCGGTACCACTAACATGCGCTGGATAGATCGGTGTGCATAATAACTCCTTTCACCTGACGTTTCAAGCGAAAGGGCGTTACGTGCGAACTTAGCACGTGTAAACATGGTCCTTGTTGGGCCCTCTCCACTTTAATTGGGTGTTGTCGTCGTTCACTTTTTTTTTTCCATTAATTAAAAATGAAGTAAAAGACAAAAAGTCATTATTGGTCCGTGACATCGTGATGGTGACGGTGCGGTTGTCTCACTGTCTCGAATGTGAAGAGTTCCCTTACTTTTATTTTCAATCTTCAATCTCAAGACTTCCACGAGATTACAAATGACATCTTAGGTTGATTGATTTTATTTATTCAAGTTATACTAATTATAGAGTAAAAATTTATTTATATATAAATTTTATATATTAAATTTATATTTATATAAAATTTTAATTATTTATTTTTATATTTTTAATAGTTTAAATTTATTTATATTTATTAAAAGTAAATATATATTTTAAATATTTTTATAAATTTTAACTATTTAAAGTAAAAAAAATTAATAATCTAAATTATATGTAAGTATAATATATAAAATTTGTATGTAGACAAATCCATCATCTTAATTATATGTTTCATTATTAATTTGTATAAAAATATAAAAGTTAATTTTATTTTTAATACTAATTACATGTGAGCAATTTAAATTAAATGATTAATAATATTAAATTTTATTTTAATTTTTAATAATAATTAATGAAAAATGTATAAT
>BPVZ01000014.1:1103783-1115635 GCA_020521535.1 Rubroshorea leprosula
GTGGTCTTGTAATTCACACTAATCAAATTGCTTCAATAGGATATGAGCAACTTCATGTATCAAAGATTCTCAAATGTTAGATTGTGAATTTTGCTTAGATACTCCAAGCTAGTGAAGTTGTTGTAATTAGTTGTTACTAGTTGGAGTAAGTAAAAGAGCCATGTGATGTATAGATATTTTTGCGGACGCAATTTTATGCCTGTCCATGCTTGATAGAAGTAGAATAACTATGGAAGTTGTAAGAAGCATGGCTTCATATAATCGGATGAATAAAAACAGTGAAGTGTGAATGTCTCTTAGTTCATCATCTCTGTTTTTTATTGTTCATTTCTCTTGTCACAGGAGAGGAGAAAGCAGTTTACATGTTAAAGAAAGTCTTGCATGGCATGAAACAAGCACCAAGGGCTTGGTACAGCAGAATAGATGGTTATCTGCTGGAACAAGGATTCAACAAGATTGAAAATAAACCCACACTTTATGTGAAGGTTTCAAATGGTGACACGCAGCTGTGTCATTGTATGTTGATGATCTGCTCATAACAGGTGGTGATATGATGAGGCTGCAGAATTTCAAGACAAACATTATGGAAGAGTTTGAGATGACTAATCTGGGAAAAAGAAATATTTTCTTGGTATGGAAATTCACCAAGATGATAGACAGATATATTTGTCCCAAAGAAAATATGCACTGGATATTTTAAAGAAGTTGGCACATAAGCAACTGCAAGCCAGCATCAAGTGTCTACTCCATCAGGCTTGAATGAAAAAATTTCAAGAGAAGATGGACAGATTATGGTCAATCCTATGCAGTACAGACACCTAGTTGGGAGTTTGCTCTATTTGACTGCAACAAGACCTGACCTAGGCTTCATTTAGGAATGCTATGCCATACACAGATCATTTTTACACAGCCCCTTATCTAAAAAAGTGAATTTATTATTCTTAATTAATTTTAATTAATATTTTATATATTTGTGGGATAGTAAAAGACAGAAAAACCTACTCGCACAGCACATCAAAGCAGTTGCAAACAGAGCCCTACTGTTTTCAACCAGTCTTCTTTCAACATTCATGAGAGCTCCTAGCATAACTCAATATGGTGCATCAAAAAGGGTGCTCAAGTACTTAAAAGGTTCACTTGCATATGGAATTTGGTTTGAAAAGAACCAAGATAGGAAACTTGAAGGGTATGCAAATGCTAATTGGGTTGGTTGTGTTGATGAATTGAAGAGTACATTTGGTTATTCATTCTCATTTGGATCAGGCACATTTTCTTGAAGTACTAGCAAGAAGGATGTTGTAGCCCACTCCACAGCTGAGGGCTGTATGTGTGCAATTGAATGCAGCAGCAAAACAAGCAAATTGCCTTAGAAACTGCTGACAGATTTAGGGCAAAAAAAATTTAACAAACCAGCTATACCAATAGCTCAAAATCCTATGCAACATGGAAGAACCAAACATATCTATGAAGCAGTGTTGTCAAAAGTGGTCACTTCACCACTTAAAGTGATGAAGCAAAGCGATCAGAGGCACCACTGCTTCACAATTTCTGAAGTGCTCTACTTAAAATTAGCGATCCCAAAGCAATTGAAGGGAAGTGAAGCGATAAAAGCGCTTTGATGTTGAAGCAATTGCTTCTTTAAAAAGACACAAAATGAAAAAAAAAAAGAAAAAAGAACAACCACTAAGAATAAAAAAAAGTATAGAAGCATTAAGGGTTTAAATTGGAATTTTAACTCC
Organism: Rubroshorea leprosula; assembly: GCA_020521535.1. NCBI lineage: Eukaryota > Viridiplantae > Streptophyta > Magnoliopsida > Malvales > Dipterocarpaceae > Rubroshorea > Rubroshorea leprosula. The sequence continues at coordinate 1,105,523 of BPVZ01000014.1, forward strand.
AATTAGGGCAAAAGCAGGAAGCTTTGTGCCTGCCAACTACCTCGTCCCCTAATTTTCTTTGTGACTCCATTGTCTTTTGACTTCATCATCTTCCTGAGTCTTGACTTCATCAGTTCATCTGCCATTAATAGGAAAGTCCTTTCTCATTTCATTTTTTTTTTAATTTGCATATTTTCCTTTCCATCTCTTCTTCTTCCCTGACTTCATCCTCTACCCTAACTTTAAGGTATATTCTCTTCTTTTTTTTTTTTCTTTTCTTTTTTTTCTATCAGCAAATTATCTTAATTTAGTTAAGATAAAGTTTCATGTTAATATTAACAGAATTCTCTAGTATTGTCTTAATTCTATGCATTTCCTCTTTATCCCTCCCTTTATCTTTCAGTTCTATTTCTTGTTGGTAAACTTATAGTATTCAGATCTATCCAGTCTAAGGGACCTTGATTAAGAAACTTAATATCATCTGTACAATATAGATTGAAATAGGCAGTTTTTCACTTTATAAGGCTCCTGAATTTTAGTTCCAAAAGAGAATTTAGTTCTACTTGCACTAAGTAGAATTTAATTTAAACCTGCTACTTGCATCCTATTCTATTTTCCACTCTTAATACTCTAAGTTTCTATTCTAATTAGTTATATTCTGTCTAACAATTGATCACTTCAAAGTGTTACTCGCTTCACGTCAAAAAGTGATTGCTTCGCTTCTCGCTTCATTGCTTTGGCATTTTTTAGGCCATCACTTCACCTTGCTTTTTGCCTTTAACAACACTGCTATCAAGACATTAGGAATTTTGCCAACAATGAGGTTCAACTCCAGCACTGCAGCTCAGAAGAGAAAATTACTGATAGATTCACTAAAGCTCTTCTTAAGGGTTAAGTTTGAACTGCTAAGAGAGAAGCTTGGAGCTATGTGATGTAAAGATTTTTGTAAAGACAATTGTATGATTGTCAATGGTTGATAGTAGTAGTTTAACAACTAATTCTGTAAGCACCATGGCTGCCTTCATATAATCAGATGAATGAAAGCACCATCGTTGATAGTAGTGTCACTTAGTTCATGATCTTAGTATTCAGTAATTCTCTCTGTTTTTTACTGTTCATTGCTCTTTAGCTCCTTCGTGCCTATCTCAAATGATAATTGTGATGGTAATTACTTAGTTGTTTACATTGACAAACAAGAAATCATTAGCTACCCCTCATAAGTGTGCAAAAAGTGCTAGGAGATAGTGAGGCATTGGGACATTACCTGGTTCCTACTTCCTAGGTTGCCTAGGCATGTGTTTGCCTTTATTTTTTTTCAAAAAAAAATAAAAATAGAAAGAAAGAAAGAAAGAAAAAAAAAAAGAAGCCAAAAGTAGGGGGAAAAAATCAAAAATTGCACAAATTGGAAAAGTTATGGACTGCTCTGCACATTTCACAGGACTTGAAGGACTAAGCTGCAACATAAGTAAAAACAGTGTACTTTCTGACACCTAAAACACAAAGGTTAAGACCCCATTTTGGACCCTCTACTTTAACAAAAAGCCCTTTTTTAGTTTTTCTACATAAGAAAGCCCCTTCTTAATCCCTAAAATTGATTATCCGACTCCTTCTTAGTCCCTTTTTAGTCTTACTCCAGAATTTCTGTTATCTAATGCACCATGTGTGCAAAAAGATAACAGTCCCTTTTTAGTTTCTCTACTTAAGAAAGCCCCTTTTTAGTCCCTAAAATTGATTATCCGACTCCTTCTTAGTCCCTTTTTAGTCTTACTTCAGAATTTCTGTTATCTAATGCACCATGTGTGCAAAAAGATAACAGAGGAATTAAAAAGGGGCCAAATAATAAACTTTAGAAACTAAAAAGGGGTGTTCTTTAAGTAAAGGGACTAAAAAGGGACTTTTTGCTAAAGTAGAGAGACTAAAATGAGGTTTTAACCAAACACAAATAAAAAACTCTATAAAAGGTTACCCTTAACTGCAGGGCACAAAGGAAATTCTCCTCTAATCTATCTCTAAATCTCAATCATCGTTCTTTACATCATCACAACTTTTCTCTTCCCATGTACTATGCTCATCATTCCCTTTCAAATTCTTCTTTCTACATTAAAATTGAACTCATTTGGAACATGGATTTAGTGTTGCGCTTAGGCAACACCTAGGTGTTGGATCTATGTGTTTCTTTTCTATTTTAGATTTTTCTGTTTTATTTGGCATTTTTTTGCTGAAAAATAAAACCCTCGAGCACCTACCAGTGCTTAGGTGGCCCCTAAGCATTGCCTAGGCACTAGGCTGTGGCCCAACACTTAGGCACTGCCTAGTGCCTTCTGCAACACTTTTGTTCCTTGCATCCCACCACACCAACAGACAGTCATCTTCATCGAACAGACTAGGTGACACCGTCTAGACCTAGTCAAGGCAATGTGATGCCACCTAGGCACTGTCTAGGCATGCTTTGTACAACACTGCCCCTCATCCTCAAGTAGCAGGTAAAGACGCTCCACCTTCATGTGTGGTGGGCGTGGCCCATTGGAATTGTTAACATCCATATGACGGTGGAGGGATTTGAACCTATATTCTAGCATAGTTTGAATGACTCCTTAGCTACTTGAGCCAACCCCAATGGGTTAAATGTTCTTTTTTTTTTTCTTCTTAATTTCCAAACAATCAAAGTGGGTTATGTATGAATTCTTAGAAAAAGAAAAATCTTGAGCAGAGAACTATCCAACCTGAGCAGTTAGAGACCTAATAACTTCCTTTGCAGATTTGCACTTTTCGGCTTCATTTGTTGCTATTGCGGTGACCTCTCTTAATTGCCTAGATGTTTTCTCAAGTTCAGCCTCAAGACGTTGGGATTTGGAAGTAAGATCTTCTACCTGCAAAAACTTTCAGTCAAACACCATTCCAGGCTTACAATAAATTTAGACAAGTGAAGCATCCACTAAATAATTAATCAGATAATCTGACCAATTAATAGTTTCTAACTCTATTTGTGGGCAAACACCTTAGGCTTTGACTATTAGACTTATTAGCCAGCCTCTATTTATTTATCCCTGAAGGTGCTTTAAGACAACTTTCAACTAGATAAACAGATGAATATCAGGCTGTAAACACACACACACACAGATTTTTTCAGTCATTGAAGTATAAAGTGCAACTTGTCTTAGACTGTCTATTCCCCTGGATAAATTCTCTTGAATATGATTTATACTTCAATTTTCCTATTTTCTTCCTTGAAATTGAAAACAAGGAAAAGGATGACAAGTCACACATGTTCGCTGCATGTAATTCTTGCAACTGTAATAGGACACAAGAAAGTAGAAATAACTATAGAGCACTAAGCAGGCTACCTGTGCCCTTAAGCTCATGATTTCTTGGCTTATTGTATCACTCATTTGCTTTGAATCATCACTAGAAACTTCCAAAGGCCGATATGGACTTGACTTTGCTGAAGCAGGAGATGTTCCACCTGAAGTTATTCTGGAACCAGCAATGGATGCTGGTGAAACCTTTTTAGAATCTCCAACCAGAGAAGTTGATACCTGAGATGAAAAATAGTTCCCCAGCCGAAGGTTTCCAGTCTGAGCAGGGAATAAATGGTGATTGTGTGATTCCAGTGTCAATTCATGCTTGGGATTCCGGCTTTCAACCTGATTATTTGAGTCAAAAGAAGATAATCTGGAGAATTGTGAATGTAGTCTTTGACCAAGAGATTCTTTATATGTCACCTCATTGAATTTATTCTGCATATTTCCATTTCTGGTCTTAGGAGTCCTGACAGCAGAACCAGATTCCATGGTCTTTTTTAGTTTAGCAAAACAATCATCACACACTCGATATGGTTTGTTCATGTTTGGAGCCAGAGAAGCCTTCAGAGATTTCTTACTGCTGCATGCCTTGCAAAAGACTAGTCCACAATTATAACAGTTGTGACGTTTTCTTCTGAACCCAAAAAGATTGCGACAGCCAGAGCACATAGAATGATCAGCACTAGGCACCCATTTGTGAAGACATATAATAGCAGTAAAGTTTGAACCACATACTACACTCTTCACTTGCTTATCTTTTAGAGAATCAACAAGAGTAGGCGTATTTCTGTCATCAATGTCACCATGGCCTAATTGCCCATTAGCACCCTTTCCCCAAGTATAAACCTCTGTTTTGGAAGTCAAAGCTGCAACGTGATAAGAACCACAAGCAATCTCTTCAACAAAGTCATCTACTATTTTACCTTCAACAGGAGCTGGAAGCTTTCCGTTAGCTGTTGGACTCCCCAGCTGTCCATAAGCAGTACTCCCCATTGTATATACCTGCCCCGAGGTAGTAAGAGCTACTGTGAGATTATGTCCACAGGCAACCTTACAGATATTCTTGTCAACCAGAGCACCCACACATTCAGGGAAAAGTCTAGGTTCTTTATCACCATGTCCAAGTCTGCCTTTATCTCCATCACCCCAAGTGAAAAGCTGTCCAGACAAAGAGCTACTGGAAGTTTTGGAATTAGATGACTCACTCACAACTTCAACAACTGCAGTGGTATGCCAAACACCACAGGCAACCTTTGTTGTTCGCAATCCTCTCAGAGCCTCCACTTCCCGTGGTATACAAGTGCTGCTATGATCTCCATGGCCCAGGACACCAAAAGATCCATCTCCAAATGTAAATAACTGTCCAGAAGAAGTCACAGCAGCTGTATGCCAGGGTCCACAAGAGATAAATGAGACACGTAGGCCCTCCATATGACCACAGACTTTTTTGGGGATCCAGTGACTGACTTCACTACCATGCCCAAGCATACCAGAGTTATGAGTACCATCACCCCATGTATAGAGATCCCCAGAAACTGTAACAGCACAAGTATGATACTCTCCACATGCTACCGATTCAATGTTCATGCCACTGAGTGTATCTATGAGCTTTGGCTGAGGAATATCTGCTTCTATGCCATGCCCAAGCCTGCCTCCTGATTCCTCCCCCCAACTGAAGATCTCTCCTTGTTTGGTGACTAACACAGCATGCCTGCCACCACAAGCAACGTTATGTACATCTAGGACCACTGCTGATTCCAATGTCTTAGGTAGAAGTGCATCAATCTTTGAATTAGATGAATGGTTAATTTTATTTGCACCACCACCCAATATTCCATCACCAACATGTTCTCCCCAAATGAAAACATCACCTAAGGAATCAAAGTCATCATGACAAGAGCCATGACTGGATGAACTTACAGCACTGGACAAACTCACTCGAACTGTTTCAGACCCAGAATTTCGACCATTTGAGCTTTCTACACACCCAACTGATAACGAGTGAGGAGAACCAGAAATTAGCTCTGGTTGATTTCCGCCCTTGAATGATGAAGTATATGTTATTATGTTTGAGAATGCCTTTCCTAATCTAGTCCGTGTGTCACAAGGCACTTGAGCTCCCTGAACATCTTCTATATCCTGTATAATATGAAAGAATTAATACAAATTACCAAAGTCAGCATGACATGAGCATCACCTAAGGAATCAAAGTCATCATGACAAGAGGGATGACTCGATGAACTTACAGTACTGGACAAACTGACTCGAATGGTTTCAGACCCTGAATTTTGACTGTTTGAGCTTTCTCCACACCCAACTGATAATGAGCGAGGAGAACCAGAAACTATCTCTGATTGATTTCTGCCCTTGAATGCTGCAGTATATGTTATTATGTTTGAGAATGCCCTTCCCAATCTAGTCTGTGTCTCACAAGGCACTTGAGTTCCCTGAACATCTCCTATATCCTGCATAATGTGAAAGAATTAAGACAAAATACATGTGGTCAGAGGTCTTCAAGTCATTTATAAGATCAGAGATACATAAAGACTTTGCTACAGACAAATGGTAATATCGATGGAAAATATTTTTGGTTACAAGAAGGTGGAGTATCTAACAGTACACTGTCACTTCTTGTTTCTGTTCCCCACTTGCGGTAGTTGCCATGAGAAATCAACGCCTTAAGACCAACAAACCAAACTTCAGCTTCATCCTTGTCTTTACAAATCTGTCCATAGGAGAATGATACATTAAACCAAGATATTTTTGCACTTTATGGTTGTGAAAAATTTTCAGTATGTATATATATATATATTTTTGCAAAAGTGAACCTAGAGCAACTAATGTTCATTATATTTTATTAGCAATAATATATTAAACATGTCTTTGAAAGAACATCTGCAAAGTATGCACTTACCAAGTCCAAAGACCTGTCACTGTATATAAGTGAAAATGATTGATACTCCTTTTCAGGTCTAGGATGCCGCTGAAATATTGCCTGCAAGGCAAATTGACCATTATGTTTATGGACTTTTTGGAAATCAAAATAATATGCAAACAGTACTAACTTACAGTACGCTGTCCTGGAATGATCCTTGAAACTTGACTAAGATTAATGTGCTTCTCTTCTTTTCCAGAGTACCAAATCAGCGTAGACTCATCCTGAAACAGAATCATGAAATTAAACAGAATGGAAAATGAAAGATTTTTAATTCTGATTACAATAAATGGAAGGTAGAAAAAACCCAGGGACCCATAGCCTTTTTGAGCTCAAACAGGAGAAGAGATGAATAGTAAATACATTTTCCAGCAACGTTTCAAATTTCCTTATGCCTGACAAAAACCAAATACTCTGAAGTCCTAACTTTCACTGAGAACGTAAATAAAATAATTAGTGTCATCAAAATGGTTTTTGCTCATAAATCAGAAGAAACATTTTCACTGGACAAAACCAAAAATTAATAAAACCAAATACCATTTTTTGTTTGTTAAATGCGGCCTAGTTATGGTAGTATTTCATGTCATTAGTCCTCAATTTGTTCCAATGTTATAGTTTCCTAGTCAAAGTCTTATAAAAAAAATAAAAAATAAAAAAAAAAAAGAAAGAAAGAAAAAAAAGATTGGTGATAGAATAATCAGTTTCTTGTCACAGTCTATTATTATTTATTATAATTTTTACTCAACAAAGATGACTGTAAGATGCCATCCTTCAATCAGCAAGACATGTGAAGGTAACTTACATTTGAGAGATGGAACGGGCAGAACTTTGGCTTCCCCCTACGTCCGTACTTTAGCAAGTATGCTCCTTTCTTCAGTGCTGTAATTGCCTGTAATTACATAAGAGCATTTACATAATTAGACCGTAATATAGCTTCACTTCACAAGGCAAAAGAATTTACATAAGAGCATTTACATGATAAGACCATAATATCGCTTCACTTCACAGGCCAAAAGTATTTACATAAGGGCATAATTCTGTAGTATGAACATTTTCTCAGGCCATAGCATTTATCAAAAATGATGACCTGCACTCCCATCATTTGGAGCTAAACAATCATAAAATGTAATTTCAATACCGACACGCTTGATTTATAACTGTCTGCTGCTGCAAAACATGCTCTTAACATGTTTCGTCAGCAATATGGGAAACAAAATTGCATACATGACATGGAAATCTAAAATAAGAGAATGAAACCTGATCGATATCCCTCTCGGCAGGACCACCTCTCTGAGAATCAGCCATTCAAGGTGCCAACAAGGTGTAGGACCAACACCCATTTGACCACCAACCAAACCTATTTATTTCCCAACTTCGCCTCATAGAAATAATACAGCACTTTACAGAGTTGCCATGCTATAATCCGAAACAAAAACTCTAAACTCCTTCATCTAACCCATACGAATACCAGAACGAGGATCGAAATTCACAACGTAGCTCTTATGCTCCCAAAAATCAACAATGCCACAAAAACAGTGTCTCCACCGATTAGAATTCCAGCTCGGAAACAGCTCAATTCACTTCATTAAAGAAAAACAAAACCCTAGAATTCCATACATTTGTCGGAACAAAAAATAGGAATGTCAACAAAAAAGCGGCGTTTTGAATCACCAACAAGACTTGGAATCGAGAATGGCGGATGAATCTACCTTGAGGAAGAGGAATTTGAAGAAACAGAGGCGGAATTCAAGCGTTACGGCGGCCATTGAGCTGGCCGGAGATTTGGAGGAGTGTGGAAAACTGGAAATTGTTCAACGGATCTTCGAAAGCGAGAGAGAATGAGATATTCTGCAGGTTTTTGGCAGGATTTGATAGTTGCGCTTCCCCCTTAACGTGCGCCTGATGCTGATTGTCATTTTCTTTTTATTTATTTGTTTAATTTAATAAAAAAAAATCTTTTGATTTTGGAATATTGGTTCTTGTGCCGTATTGCCACGTCAGCACTAGAAATCTCTCTGACGAGGATTGTTTATTTGTTTTGTTTGTTTTCTGTCTGACATATGCTAAAAAGGACAGTGGTACGTATTTGGCGTTTTCTGGTTGGTTGCTTTATTTTTTAATGTGATCAAAGCTTCTTTTGGTTTTTTTTTTTTTTTTTACATTTGAAAGATGAGTTATTTTTTTAAAACCAAATTATAGTTTTATGAATTTACTCATAATCTTATGGATTTAATGGTTTTGTCACTTGTTATAGATACAACTCCACCCCTTGGATTAGATTCAATTCCTCCTACCCTTAATTTATAATCTGTTTTAAAAAATAATTTTATAAATCTTTATTTTACTTGGTTAAAAATTTAAATTTAAAAATCTTTATGTCAAAATCTCATCCTCTTGAAAATGTGCCATGATAAGATATGAAATTGAGATAACCTTCTTCTAATTAAATTCTTATTACTTATTTTAAGCCTCACACTTAAACTTCTATATAAATTTCTTACCATTTATTTCACCGTTTGAGCTTTATACTTTTAATATATTACCTTCATCCAATTTAATTGTTACACTATTCCTTTAAACGATTATAAAGAAATTTAAAAACACAATGTTTAAGATTTAAAATTAAAGTTAAAATTTATTTATACACAACTCTTACTTACAATTTATTTTTTATAGGATTAGTGCTTTTTTGTTTTACTTCCAAAAAATTAGGAGGAAAAAGGACGAAAAATATTTTAATTCATGTTTTAAAAATATGATATGTTAATTTTTTTTAATAGGTGTTTATTAAAATGATGTAGTTTTAGAATAATATTTCTTTTAATTTTTAAGAGTTAAAGCGGATAAATACTATTTTTTTTATTATAAATATTTGAGATTTATTTATTTATTTTCTTATTTTTAAAAATAATTATTTTTTCTATAAAATTGTAATAAATCTTAATTATTCATCACTTTACTATAACAAATCAAGATTTTATATAAATTATGAGTGAAAAAATTTTGTACAAGTAAATACAAGTTCTTTAAATTCTCTCTTTACTCTAAAGTTGTTTTACTAACCAAAAGATCTTTTTTGAGTTTTTTAATGAGAATTAATGTGGACAAATTGAAACAAAGTTTTTAATATGTGGATAAAAAAATATAGAAATTGTTACAATTAAATTTAGATATCTTTTTTAAGAGTAAATTATTTTCCCATTCTACCAACATAAATTATATATTTTATAATTATTAGTAAAAAAAATATTAATAAATAAAAGATGGTACCTCTCATACTTTTTTATTTTTATAATATTTTAAAAGAATGAAAACTAACAGTTGGACTTCTTAATCAAACGATTATAAATTGAGTTATAAAATATATATTCAAATCTAAAAATTGGGTTCGAATCTTCTCTTCTCGAATGTAAACTCATTTAAAAAATGGTTAAAGTACCATTTTGGTCCCTCAACTTTTTACTTTGACATCAAAATTATCCCTCCACTTTAAAAAGTACTAAAACTATCTTTAAACTGTCATTTTCGGTATCGAAACAGTCCTTCCGTCATTTAAATGCACATGTGGCACTTTAAGTTGCCAACAAACCAATTCTTTTTTTTCTTAACCAATGACATGGCACCTTTTTTTGATGAGTTGGCATTTTATTTAATTTAAAAATAATGATTTTTTTTCCATCCACGTAATCTCTTCTTCTTCTTTCACTTTCTCTCTCCTTTACCTTTCCTTTTCCCTTACCTCTGCGAACCCAAATCTGGGTTCTCTTCTCTTTCAAAGTCTTCATCTTCTTCCTCCTTTCCTCATTTTATTTAATTTAACAATAATGATATGTTTTTTTCCATCCACGTAATCTCTTATTCCTCTTTCACTTTCTCTCTCCTTTACTTTTCCTTTTC
>BPVZ01000014.1:1115735-1126848 GCA_020521535.1 Rubroshorea leprosula
TCTTATTCTTTCTCTCTCTCTTCTACCTTCTTTTTCCTCTCCAAATCTAGGTTTTTCTCAAACCCAAATCTGGGTTTGGGACAAACCCGGATCTGGGTTTCATCACATAAATTAACAATATGATGAAGTTGGTGATAATAAGAAAAGCAATACAAATCACCATAAGGGTTTTTAACACAACATCAAAATCTTCACCTGTTATAATGACTACTAGTGGACATAGGGAAAAAGCCAAATTTTAATGTTAGAGATTATCAAGGCAGTAACAGTCAGTGGCAGGTTACTAACATTTGGGAGTACAATTTGTTTAGAACCAACAGTCAAAATCTAAATGGGCCAAATTCATATTCCATATCTTGCTTGTCAGTTTCTTTAATGGAAATGCTTACATGCACTGTCATTTTTTGTCTATGGGTTGCTCTCGTTCTTATCCCTCATGTATGTCATTCGTTCGCAGCTTCTGACTTTGGCACCAACAAATCCGACAATACTGAACCGCAAAAGCAGCAAGAGTCGTTGAATCGTCTTGCCAGATCTCCCTCAGCTCTTGAAAGGTTTAAATCTATGAATTTTTACAATTATAGATCTCAAGAATCAATTACTGCTATTAATTAGAAATCTCCCCATCTGGATGTGGATTACCATTTCGCTTTTCAACAGACACCGGAGTCGGGGAAGAAACAGGGAGCTGTACTCTTTAGATTTTCGTCTATGTTGCAATTGATTAACCTTTATGGCTGTTTTCCTCAAAAACCCACTTCTAATTTCTCACCCCAAAACCCAAAATCAAACACCCATTACTTGCCAAAGCAAACCAATGAGCAAGAACAACCCCAATTTGAAGAAAAAGAAGAAGAAAAGCTACGTAGATCCACTCAACACAAATAAAAACAAAATGCTCAAACATTAGAATCAAACCTCAAGACTCAACACAAATAACTGAAAATCACATCTAAGAAAAAGAAAGAGAAGAGGTAGTAGTCAAAGGGGATACAGAAGGATCAGTCGAGTCCATGGCCGGAGGCAAATTGTACGTCAACAAAGAGTTGCTCTTTTGCTTTCACCACACAACAAAATACATCAACGATTGCCTATTCAATGTAATGATATCTCTCTTGGTAAGATAATTGTTGAACTTGTTGTGGAACATGATGAAATAGAGGAAAAGGATGAGAAAACCCAAATCTGGAAAAAGAAGATGAAAGGAGAAGAGAGAGATCTGGGTTTTCTCAAAATCCAGCATTGGTGCACACCCAAATTCGCTTAATCTCTGTAAAAAAAAAAAAAAAACCCAAAATGGTGAAATGGAAAAATGGAATGGGAAGAAATGTTGGAGGAGATGGAGAAGAAGTGATCGCCCAAGACAAGAGAGAGACAGAGGGGAAGAGTGAAGAAGAAGGTTAATTTTGGAAATTTTGGAAATGAATTTAATTAATTAATAATAATCAATCTCTTATTTATTTGTTAAAATTAAAAATGCCATGTAAACAAAAAAAAGTGCCACCTCATCAACTTACATATGTTTTCTTTTCCATGTCAATATTTTTTTAAAAAAAGTATAATTTTTTAGCAACTTAACGTGCCACATGTACATTTAACTGACAAAAGGATTGTTTCAATACCGAAAATGAAATTTTAAGGATAATTTTTATACTTTTTGAAGTAGAAGGATAATTTTGGTATCAAAATGAAAAATTGAGGGACCAAAATGGTACTTTAACCTTAAAAAAAAAAAAAAGATGTAAACTAAAATTGAAGGCTAATAGCTAATAAGAACTTGAACTCTTAGCTCTTGGTCGTTATCTACAGTATCGATTGGTTACTTTATTGGAAAAGGAATAAATGCGCTACACGGACATGATAGGCCCCATAACAATGGTGCCAGTTGCCTAACTTTTCCAACAAATTTTAGTCTGGCTTTATTTCTTTTCATGCTCGGATAATAATAGGCAGGCAATCATATTTTATTTACATTAATTGAATATTTTCGATAATTCAACGAATGAATCATTAATATAATAACTAATTTTGTTTTCCCAAATCCTAGCCGTACATCTCTCTGCCTAGTCTTGACAACTCCTACTCCGTTTTGCTCTCTCTTTGTCCCTAATCACTGCTTCTAACCCTTTAGGTTGTTAGGGAGTATGAGTAAATGTAAGATTCCCTCTTGTTGAGTTTCTTTACTCTTTGTGAGAGATTTTTCCCTCTTTATGGGGTTTCTGCCTTAACTCTTTTAATATATTTTCTTTGAATTTTGTTTGCGATAAAGGAGAAAAACAAAGCAGATGTGGGGCTGATAGACTCATATAAGTTGTAGAATTTTTTTCAATTATCCACGATATGATTATGTGTGAAATTCATAACTAATCTTTCTACTTCATAAATTCAAGTATAATATAAGACTTCTCAAATACTTTAATTATACAATCGAATAATTTTATTAAGTATTTTTATTTTGTTATAGTAATTGTTTATATAATCTTTAATAATTGATAATTTTTTATATTTAATTATTCACATATGTCTTAAGCAAAATCATGTACTATAAATTTAGTTTTGCTTTGTTATGCTATACAAGTGAATTCAGCGAAATTTTCTACGTGTAATCTTTTTTAATTACTAACAAATATCTTGAATTTTTATTATATATATATATATATATATAAAAGAATCATTAATATGAGGGTTGCTTGACCTCATCTTCCAAAATGTTCCATAGGGTACGACTCTCACCCTAAGTTTTCCTGAGGGCGAGTTTGGTTTGCCAATTATTTGGCTACACGGTCGGGCTTTTGGCTCGCCGAGGAAAGTTTTCAATGTGGGTTTCGTTCTAAGAGTGTGACTATTAGGACTAAAGCATACGTGGGAAACTGGCATTAGGTGGATAAGGTTGAGATTAGGGATGTCAATTTTTTCCCGCGGGAGATTCCTGGCATACATGGGGGTCACTTTTCGTGGGGAATTTTCCCTACAACAAGTGGGGGATTGGTATATAATAAAAAAACTTATAAATTATAATAAATTATAATAAAATATAGCAAAAAAATTCTACTCAAAACATATATGAGTCTTATTTTGAGGAAAATATATTTTATTTTTATGAATCTAAATAAATTATATTTATATCAATATGACATCAACAAAAATAAAATAATAAAATAATAATGATTAAATGACTCATAATATAATTTCGTCATATGCTAAATGTATGAAATATTTAATAATCTTAAAAATAAAAGGTTGATTACATAAATTAATGGTATAATAAATATAAAAAATTATGAAAATTAATTTTTATTTTAATATTATTATTTCATAAATAATTTTAATTAATTAATTTAATTTAATTCAATTCAATGTATATTTTTATAAAAATTAATTATTAAAAAATACATATACACTTTTAATCCAAACATGAAGGGTGCACGATAAAAAAAAATTTTAAAAATAAATAATTCGATGGGCTCTAGGGGTGGGGGGGTTAGGTCACGAACAATTGAGGAACGAAAGAAGCCCTACGATTTACGAGGCTGTCCTCTTGTCCCTGTTAGTGGTTGCAGGAAAAGAAAAAAAATGAAAGCAAAGTTCCATTAAGAGTCAAAAGGAAAGAAGACCTTCGCCTCTTCTGTCGGGAAAAGACAAAAAGGAGCAGCACAGTACGGTACTTTACTAAACCCTACGCCACCATCGCTGTCACAATGTTATGGAGGAGGAAAAAGGGCCTCCCAAATTCCCATACTAAGGAATTCGTACTTGTAGGTGGTAGCCGAAACGGGTTCTGGTGTTCGGCCTACAAAGTCAAATAGTACAAGGAGGCTACATTAGTCCAATATTAGGCCCAATCCACGGATAAACAGAGATAAACATCAATAATAGAGGAATGGGCAGGGCTGTTTCACAAGTTTAGTCGTACTCGTGTTCAAGTTCTTTTGAAGAATTCGAGCACGAGGATTTGACGAGTTTTAAGTAGTTAAATTCATGTTCAAACTCACAAGTATTTGAACTTATATGTCATCATCCAAAAGAAAATATTTTTTCTTCAAATCTTGCAAGCTGACTGCTAAAAAAATACAATAAAGCTAAGCTTAAACTTAAGTTTATAGTACGTTAATATATATATTTAAATTATATATAAAAAAATTATATATTTAAATTGATACATATAACTATATAATATAATTTCAAATTTTAAATCAAACACTCATGAGTAGCTTGTGGGTATTGATCTATTCTTAACATCAAACTCATTTTTTTTATCGAGCTCCATATTAATCTTGAGTTTGACTCAAGTAGTTCATTTGGGAAGCTCGCAAAGAACTCATGAGCTACCCTACTCGTTAATAGCTCTAAGCATGGGTATGCTAAATGAGCACTCTACCATATGGGATTCATTTGTTTACATAATTAAAGTTTCAATATTTATATACTTACGATTATAAAAATATATATTTGTAAACTACCTAACTACCTAAATAATAATCTCTTTCTACTAGGTATATGAGATTTTAAATTCGAATCACATATGAGTGAAACCAGTTAAGGGATAAAAAAGAGTTATTTCTTATTGACAACTCAAAATCAAAAAATAAAAATATATATTCATATGCCCTCTTCTTTCTTTCTTTTTTTTTTTTTTTTTTTGAGAAAAATGCATATCAATCCCAACTCTTAAAAAAATTGAAGTCCTAACCTTAAATTAAATCATTTTATTTAATTAAAACTCAATTTAAAATTTAAAAATTTGTCTTATTAAATATTAACATTTAGATTTGAAAATAGATAAGATTTTTGAATTTTGAATTGAAATTTCAATTTCTAAATATAGGTTAGGATTCTAATTTTTTTTTTTTTAGGAGTCATGACTGATACATACTAATTTCTTCTTCTTCTTCTTCTTCTTCTTCTTTTTTTTAATTTTTATCTTGATTTGTGTAATGGGTAACAACTCTCACTTACTTTTTAATTCATCTTACTTGCATATTATTTTGCTTAAAATCAAGATCTTTTATTAGAAAAAAATTATTACTGAATTAGTTATGTTGTTGGCTTTTTTAATCCTTTTTAATGATTCTAAACCCTTAACTTTATGTAAATCAACTTGATATTTTTATACAATAAATGAATCACATTGAAAATAATTATTTTATAATATGAATGAAATTACTTAATAAGAAATATGTCTGAGAAGAAATTTTTTTTCCCATTATCATTTATTTGCTATATAAAAGTAGAGATTAATATTTATCTATCTTACATCTTAAAAATTAGAAGAAAAATTATTTTAAAAATTATATCATTTCAATAAAAAATATGAGAAAATACAAAAAATAATCTAATTTATACTTTAAAAATAAAGTATTTTATTCTTTTTCAATTGAAATTTATTGGAACAACATAATTTTGAAGTAATTTTCTTCTGAATTTTTGACAGAAAAAACCAATGGACACTACTCCTATAAGAGTACTAGGGTTGATTTGCCTTTTTTGCCAACTTTATACAAAAGTTAAAAGTTTTTGTTTGGGAAGGATGTGAAGTTGTAGCTGTGGATTTCACTATAGTTTTTTTTTATCTTTTAATATCATGGAAACATATAAAATATATTTAATTTTTATTTTAATTAATAATTTATATACTTCTGAGATAGTAAAAGAATAGAAGAACCTACAGTCACATTACTACACAAAATATTGAATGAAGTCTAAAGTATGTTTGGTTTGGATGATTTGATTGAGTTACAACTTTTTTTAAACGAGTAGTTAAAATGTTTGGGAATATAAACCTATATATTGATTTTGAACTAATATAAGGTTTCTATCTATCATCAGTTAATAATTATAACTATCAGTTGTTTTCAATAGCCAAACCAAAGAAAGTCGAGGACAACTAGATCACACCAAAAGAAGTATATAAGTAGGTAGAACTAAAAAGATTTTATCAAATTTTTTAATGGTTATTCCAAGATAATAGTTTATTATTATTATTATTAAGAATTGCCCTAGATTAATTTCATTTTTTCAAATTTGAAAGGTAGCAAATATTTTTTTTCTAAATTAACTATATTCTTATACCCTTGATTAGGGGTGACAACGAGACTCCATAGGTTGAAGAGTGCCTGCCCATTCTTGTCTCCGTGAATGGTGAAGACAAGAATCCCCACAAGAACTTTCAATAAGGGACAAATTTTGCCCCTTGCCCCTTGCCCCTTGCCCCTTTCCCTTGTCCTTGTTCCTCGCGAGAAATGGGTTCCAACCAATTTCTATCAAAATGTAAATTTTATTTTCTAAATATAATCAACTAATATTCAAACATAATGAATAAAATTCTAAAAGTTCAAGCACAAATAGCTAAAATTCTCCGAATATAAAATCAAATATAAACAAAGCTCAATCCAATTTAATTTAATTGGGTTAGACATAGATATGGGTTAGGTTGGGTTGTGTAAAATTGGTTCAATTTAATTTTTATTATGTTGCACTTGAAATGTATTGTGATATATTAGATTGGATTAAATTTAAAATAAAATTAATTTACATATTTTTAAATTTTTTACAAGAATGAGAATCCTCGTGGAACCTTACAAGGCAAGGAAAATTCCTTGCACAAATTCATTGGGGAAAATACTCCTCGTCCTTGCCTTGCAAAGAGGAATATTCCTCCATACCCCACCTCCAAAGGGATCGAAGAAAATTACCACCCCTACCCTTGATTTTAATTATTCATCTTATCATAAAAAATCTCTTGATCTTTATCTTATTTGAGGATAATATAAGAAAATATAATTGTCCTAAAAATCTTAATTTGAGGGGGAAAAAAAGTAAAGGAAAAATGGAATCCATAAACTTAAAAATTTAATGATTTGCTTGCACTTTAACTTGATCACGTATCTTGTTTCCATTACTTGGATTTTCAAAATCAAGGTACAACACTCTCATTTAACTATTGCTAGAAAATACAATGAATAAATAAATAAAAACTAGCTTTGGGGATTTACCAAAATATTTGAACAAAAATCCTGATTTTGAGAATTAATCCATATGAACATCTGCTATTGCCAACATTTTAAGTTAAGATTTCAAAACTTTGCCAATATTAACCTAACACCCCAAACTTTCACATTGGGATGGAAGTGTGAGTGGTATAAAGTGTAGAGTTCGATCACAATTATCAAATTGAGTTTAAGTTTTTGAGGGCCATGAACTTTAACCAAAAGAATTGTCAAATCAATGGTGGATTTTAGCTTAGGTCATTTTAATTGATATAAAAAAGGTTACCTATACTAGGTGTATGCCCATGTTGACTATCATGGTTAGTGGTAGTGTGGATCTCAAATCATTGGAGGTGAATCATGTGCTTATGGCTCAATGGGCCTTGTTCTAGTTTTGATTGAACTTGATAAAAACATCAAGTGTTGAAGTGAAAGAGACTGTAACACTTTAACCTCACATCAAGCTGAAAGTATGAATATTATTATATATACAAATAATTGTTATGACCAATTGATAATAACAACTTTAATTTTAACTTTTGACAGCTCATGATATTTAGCCTAAAGAGTTGTTTAGTTAATGGTGAGTTTTGACCTGAGTCGTTTTAGTTGAAAACCCTTAATATATTTGGTATAAAAAGTAAACTAATTTTCTAGTAGCTAACAACTAATAAAGGCTTCTATACCACTAGCTATAACATGCGTCTCATGGTGAGGTGGAGAATCTGTACCACTTCATAAGCACTAGCCTAAAGGGTGGATCAAATAGTTGAGTGACTTAAGCACCATTCTTGGGATGACACTATTTAACTTGATTTTGATGTGCCAAAAACTTAATAAAAATGTGCATTCATATTTCATATCTTTTCAAGTATAAATGTAAAATATTTTATGGATAGTGATTAGTGCGTACTCCGTTTCAATAATACATTACATAATACACTTATAAATAGTCATTATTTTCTATTTGAAATTAAAGGTAGAAAACTTAAAGATGCAACTATGCATATAATATACATGAACTGGTTAAATTGGTTATACTTATATTATATTTTAATAATTGAATAAAAATAAGTGTTAAAAAGTACCTTAAACTAAGTGTGTACCAATTATTTTTCATATTTTATACATTGCTTTATATACATATATAAAATTTATTTTTTATTTCCATAAATTTCAATGTGAAATTAATATTTTCATAATAATCTTATTCAAACACATCGTTAAATCAAAGATATTATTTGGTTCAATGATTCAAATTCTTAAATTGATTTGTCAAGTGTCTTGAACTTTTTTGGAAGATCTCTAATAAATGTTTTTATGTACAGAAAATTATTCAAAGATAACTTTTTTGCACTACCTTTCAGTATAATTGTACATGTCATTTAAATAATTACATTTTTTTATTTATTTAGAAGTCATGATATTAAATGGATCAACTCATTTAATAACATATAAAAATTGTATAAAAAGGTTGTACTCTTATATATTGACATAATTAATACTTATAACTCAATGATTTGTTTTCAAAATCATGTTTTTAAGCCTCTTAATTTGCCTAACATTAGAAATATAGAGTTTCCAAAGAAGGCTAAGTTTCTTTTTTAATGAGTCTTCCAGGGTACACAATTTTGTAATAAGATCCAAAATAAATTAGACAGTATTGAAACTTTTGAATTCATTATTTTTGCATTACCCTTTATCGAAAAGAAGTTTCAACACTAAGAAATGTAGGTGAAAACTTTTGAGAAATCTACATAAGCCAAGTTTAAAAGTTCCAACACCACATTTTAAGTTGGAAAACTTCTAACCAGTTTGGTTTTTCAAGTTTGCAAAACTTGTAGCAAAAGTTCCAACACTATAAAAATTATTCGAACACCTTAATGAATATTCAACATTCAATGGTCAAAAAATTCAAAAAAACTTTTGAAACCAATAAAGAAGATTTGAAACTTTAGTTCAAAAGTCAAGATTTGCATTCCAAATTATATTCAATTTTTTTTCCAAATTAAAGTGCAATTGCTAGAAGATAAGATTGAGTGTTCTTAAGATTTTAAAAAGAGATTCTTAAAGGTTGAAGAATATATTTTAGCAATTTCAATTTTTAGAAGTCAAGATCAAAGCTCTTTTTCACCATCTTTTGCTTAATTATTAATTTTTAATCAATTTTTGATCATAAATTATCTTTTATTTACAACTGTAAGAGAGATGTTTAGTTGGCAGTTAAATATTCCAGAATGGCACCTTTTTAATGACATGTTAATGACAGATCATACAATTAGCTTAGGTGGACTATACCAAGTTAGATTTAATTGTTATTTTAATTCTTTTCAATTCTTTAAATATAAAATTACTAAATTGCCCTTAATTTATTGTTCTTGCCATCATTCTCCTTTGTGCTCTCTCTATTCTCCTTGCGATCGCTATCGTTTCCAACCATTTTTCCTCCCTTTGTCACTGTTTCTTTTCTCCCCTCCCCATCATCCCCCTTCTTGGCCATGGTTGGGTTTGTTGTGAACCCTGATCTGTTATGGGTTCATCATGACTTTAATATCCAGAATCAATATTGAAACTAAGAAAACATGGATCTGTAATACAATATTCATCCACATATAATAAAATAAAGATTTGAAAAGGAAACACAAATACATGCAAATGTGAAATTAACTTATGAGTTACAATTAATGCAAACAAGCAAAAGTTACAGTCTTACAGAATACATATTAGTAGGCTCCAAATGCTTGAGAAATGACAATGCAGAAGTTTTGAAAAACCATTTAATAAGGTTGCAATGAAGAAAAATTTGCAGTGAATTTATTAGTATTTTAACACATATTGCTGGAAATGAAAATGATTTTGGGGGAAAAGAATGCAAAAATCAAAGAATGTAGTTTGCCTCTACTTTTGCCCAAGTTAGTCTCCATTTTTTATCCTTTTCAACAACCATGGTAGAAACCTATCTAAAGAACCTAATCAGACATGCTATTTAAACAATTCTAAAAGGGATGGATGCACAAAAGAAACCAAACATTGGAATCAATCTACCTGATAATTGTGTATGGAATGACAAAGTTGGCCAAATATTGCTCAACTTTTCTCTTCCAAACCCAGAACAGAACTGGATTCTAGGTTCATTGGGTTTAAGGAACCTAGCAGATGGGTTCCATCGAATCCAACAGATCTAGGTTTGGTGGAACCTAGCGAACCTAGACCATCAAACCCAACACTGCTGGGTTCCCTTGAACTTAGATTAGTTGGGTTTGAGGGAACCCAGTAGTTGCTAGGTTCACATAGAGGATGGGTTCGGCTGGGTTTGAGAGAACCCAACAGTTGCTGGGTTCACACATAGAAAAAAAAAAGATGAAGAAAGAAAGGAAGAAGATGGATCGAAAGAGGGGAAGAAGATGGAACAAAAGAGGAAGACAGGGGTATTAAGGTAACTTTATAGTTTTTTATTTTTTTATTAAAAATATAAATGCTAATCTAATTTGACATCTGATTTGGCATTTTATTTGTAGATGTAATCAAATTGTGTGATGTGTAATTGCCATGTCATAAAAAAATTTAAAGAAAATGACACTATGGAATTTTTTAATTGCCATGTCATAGATAACTGACAGAGAGACCAAAATTGCATTTAGAGTTGAGGAATAAAAAAAGTGTAAAAAAAAAGATAAGAGACTAAAAAAGTGCAAAACCATAGACCAAAATTAACATTTAACCTATATAAATATGTGATGTTACGATGTTAATAAACCGTAATCAGGTGTGATAGAAATTGAGAGGCTTTTTTAGAGGCTATTATGATTTTCTAGGCATTGGACGAAAAAATTTTTGAGCATTCTTATGAGAGATTACGGGTTCCAACAAAAGATTGAGATTGAAATTTCTACTATTGTAACTTTGTTTTAATAGTGGAAATTTTCTCTTCTTCTTTGTAGTTTTTCCTTTTCTAGGATTTTTCATGTTAAATTGTTATCTTCATATTTCATCTTTTACTTGCCCATGTGTACTTCCATTGTGAGAAATTGTGTGAGTTGTACTAAAATTCCCAACAAAAAATTCTCGAAAGCCATCACTCCTTGTAGTTGCAGTTTCTTGTGACTTTGTCTGTTTTGCGGTTTTCT
>BPVZ01000014.1:1153858-1167782 GCA_020521535.1 Rubroshorea leprosula
GATGAGAGTAATGATCGGCAAAGATGGTGGGAAGATGGAAATTCGAGGGGGGCTGGAGAGAAGCTAGGAGAAGAATTTTTTCTTTTTTTGGTTGCTCGGGTATTGATGAGGGTGATGGTGATAAGAGTGATGATCGATGATGATGGGATGATGAAGGGGGGGGGCTTGCGGCTAGTTTTTTTTGCCGAACCCAGCTCTGGGTTCCACAGAGCTGGGTTCGTGAGGAACCCAGTTTGTACCTTTCTTTCGCCTTTCTTTTCTGTGATTGTTTCTGGTTATGATAGAATAATAAGATGACGATTTGATTCTTTGATTGGTTCTCAACGTTTCTTGCAAATGAATTAAAGATTGTTCTTTTTTTTTTTCAATTTGAATCAACGTCCATTAGAATCATGGATGGAAAGCTCGAGGAAGATTAAGAAGGAGATGAAAATAAATCCTAAATTCCCAAAATGGTAATGCAAATTTATTTTTAACGATGCAGCGTCCACATATATAAAATAAGCCACATCATTAAAAAAGAGATCCACGTTGGATTATTAACGTTATACGGTGCCACGTAGTGCATTTTGTAACGGAACCGTGACGGCACGTTAAAATGTTGGGTTTTTCACGGGTTTTGAAAAGTTGAGGGTGTAAATAGGGAGGAAAAATTTTGGAAGGTGTTGACCGTGAAAAACAATTAAGTGGAGGGTGCAAATAGACCCTTTGGCCAAGTTTATAGTTCTAAAATTATGATCAATACCGAGATCTTGCTACTGATATCCTTTTGATGTCACTGGTCAATGTCAAGTTCTTGTGCAGTGTAAGGGGGTCACCATTTCTCCAGCATTTTTCGGTAAGAAATCAACCATATGCTCATCTCTTCATCCTTGATTTGAACTGAGGTAACTGTAGTCCTTTATGGTTTTCAATTTTGGGAGTGTTTCTATAGTTTTCCTCTTTGATTTTGCCTATATTTTAGCGCCACTAGATTTGATCCCTTTTGTTGGAAACTTCAACATGTAATAACTTTTTAAGTCTAAATCCTACACCACTTAGTTGCTTTTTTTTTTTTTTTTGTTTCTTGTTTTGCCTAAAAAATCCTGTTAAGAAGCCTTTATTTTCTACTCTAAAATTTCCTTGTAAATGGCTTAATATTGTGCAAAATTTTGCACTATTTTACTATTGTCTTGCACTATTTCTACATAAATCTTGCTATTTTCTAGCCTTCCTATATTCACAGTTTCAGTTACAATTTTATGCTCTTATAGTTGCTTGTTTGCATCTATTTTGATGGCTAATTTTCTATTTTGCTATTGACTGCTTTTGTTCCATTTTGGTTGTAAACTTTTTACAATAGGAGTTCCATTAATGAATATATTTTGGGTGTTATTTCTAGCACCAAAATATTGCCCTATCTTAGTTGCTTTATTGTTGAAATACTATCTATTTTAGCTTAGTTTTTGGCTCATTTTTCTACTCTCCTTTGCCCAAAAATCTATTGTTTAAAAACATGTATTTGTTGCCCAATTTTGCTGCTGGTTTGGTGCACATCTTGCTATTGTTTGGACTTAATTTTACCTTAGTTTCATCCCATAAAAATATGTGATTATGTTAGTTAAAATTTACCTTTCTGCATCTAGCTTTGAATGTAGTTTTTGCACTTAAATTTGTATTGTTTTGTCTTGAAATTTTCTATTGTTTTGGCTACCTTTTGCTACTACATTTCTGCTTAAATGTTGTCCATTGTTGCTCATTTTGGCTTGTATTCTGCATCGTTTTGTTGCTATTGCTTGCCTAGAAAATCCTTACTATTTAGGGCTTCTTTTGTAAACTTTTGAGGCTTTTTTAAACAGCAGAAACCCCACCTTACTGCCAAATTTTTATGCTGTTGTTTGGAGCAGTTTTAAGCTTAGTTTCTCACATTTTTCCATTTTGTTTTGCCTAGCAAATCTACTTGGTAAACCCACCATATATAGTGTCTTTTCATGCTATTTTAAGCATGCTTTAAATATGATTATGCATATGAATATATATAGATATTAGTAAGGTTTTAATGGGTGTATAGGAAGAAATTGTTTCTTTGGTTAGGAATTTGATATTGGAATTAGAAACCAAATAAGTTAGAAGGGGTATATTGTAATCTTGTTTGTACTCTAATGTGGTATAGGTTCTAAATCACCTTTACCACCTTGAGATCTTGAATTTTTGCTTGTTGTATATCTACAAGGTGAGGTAAGTAAAATTATGGTAAATGTACTTGGTTGTGAAATAAAGGTTTTAAAAGCATATTTTTAAACTATTTTTGAAGTGATGGCATGATTAAACCTGTTTTACACAAATACGAGCATGATTTGGCTAAGGTGAAGTTATTTATTTTATTGAAATGAGCATGCCTATATGATGCATACTTGATAGTTTTGTCTACCTGAGTTTTGGAATTGTGAAGCTATAAATTCTTTTGTTGATCTCCTGCATGGCTTTGTCTCTAATATGGTCATGAAATATGGAGCCCGCTTGTGGGAGTTATAAACGCTAGCACATGTCAACATGTATATCCATAGGACTAATTTATTTTGTACTTCTATTATCTTGCTAGTGAGAGAGTACATTAGTATTTCTATTATCCTACCTGTTAGGAGAGTACACTGGCTATGACTAATTGAGGGAACCATTAAATAAATTTCATTATACATAAATGATTTACAACTGAGATGTTCTTCTTATTTCAAATTAAAATATTTACCTAACATGCTTTAAATTTCAATAATGGCTATCCATATTTTACTTATTAAGTCATCTCACATAGTTTTCTCATCCACCATTTCAGGTTGCAAGACTAGAGATGCAGGGAACCAAGGGAAGTGACGAGTTAAAAGACTAGCCACTTATATTTTGGACTTAGTTCATTTTGGAGATATGCCTACTGGAGTAATCATTTTGGACCTAGATTTTTGAGACATAGATCATTCTTTTGTAGACTAGATTTTCTAAGATATGGTCATAATTATAATTATAGAATTGTATAAATTTTTTATGCACTCTTGACCCAGTTATAACCTTGATTATAAAAGTTAGATTTTATTTTAAGATATTGATCTTAGTTTAATAAATTGCCAATTGTGAATTATACATAATGAGTTAAATATGTTCTGAGTCTTATGCATTTGTGGAATTCTCTCACAAGTGTACGGTGTTTGTTTTGCTTCCAGTTTTGAGGTGTGACTTAATTAATTTATATAATTACTTAATTTTATTCTAGATTTTCTAAATTTTTGAAGACCAAAACCAAAAACTCAAAACTACAACTATACTAATTAAACATAGCCTAAGCTAAACATTAACTTTGTTTGAAAATATTTTATATAAATCTTTTTCACACAACACATTATTTAAAAGTTTAAATTTATTATGTTGACTAATTTTAAGTAATATTTATACTCTCTTCATTCTAGAACAATAGAAGATTTTTGAGTTTTTCTTACAAGTAAAATTTAGAAACAATTTATGTTACCTTTAATAAAATAAAAAGATAAAGGATAAAGAGATATTTTATTATTATTTTTTAGTATTATTATTATTATTATTATTATAGGATGATAATTAAACTCAAAGGATAATCATAGGATTAAAGTAAGAAAAAAAATATTTTCCCCTTAAAAAAGTGATAATTAATTTAGGACAAATTTTAAATAAAAAAGTACTATTATTTTGAGGAAGAGAGAGTATATTGTTTTGGATAGTAAAGGACAAAAAACTACCTATAGTATCAATATAATACAATACATCAATGTAGGTTAATGAAGGTGTCCAAATTTAATCCAAATCAATTGATTTGACGTAAACCAAG
Source organism: Rubroshorea leprosula (assembly GCA_020521535.1). Lineage (NCBI taxonomy): Eukaryota > Viridiplantae > Streptophyta > Magnoliopsida > Malvales > Dipterocarpaceae > Rubroshorea > Rubroshorea leprosula. Next base: position 1,157,691 of record BPVZ01000014.1, read on the forward strand.
TCAATTTAATTGGTTTAGTTTAGGATTTTATCCTCAAAGGCTAGAATTCTTATTAAAACATATTATTTTTCCTAGATTGGCTTGCTAGTTGTTGGCTTCAAAATTATATTTTCAGATTTCCAAATCATAGAGTTTATATATACGGCAAAGTGCGTGTCAGTCCTACCTCTAAAATAATTTCAGAGTCCCAAACCCAAAACGATATCGTTTCTTTTAATCCTACCCCTACTATTTTTTACCCCTTTTGGAATCACCTCCGTCTCATCTCCCTTGCCTCCTCGACTCCTCCGACCCATCTAGTCCTACCCCCATTATTTTTTGCCCCATTTGGAGTCATCTCCATCTCCAACTCCATTATCTCAAGTCCATTTTTTGTCACCATTTGGTACAAGTTTGTTTGACTGGTGAGAAAATGAGCACGAAAAGGAGAGAACCAGATTCCATTTCCACTTGGAGGTCGATAATTGGTTTCAAAATTTTTTATGGGATTTTTTTTATCAAATTCAAAAATAATGGAAAATAAATTTAAACACCCTTTGACTGGACTAGAGTAAAATCATATTTCCATGGAAAAAACAGAATTAAAATTTTTCTCTCGAGAAAAATGGAGAAAATTTTGCATCTAACTTATCTATGCTCCAGTTGTCAATGAGAAAATGAGCAAAAAAACAAAAAATGAAAAGAAAAACACAACAGCAATCCAAACAAACAGATTTCGAGATCTATAAAGATCTTATTTTCACTGCATAACAATAGCCAAATAGAGAAACAACAGGGAATATAAAAATTTTTCTTTGGAAAAATGAAAGAATACCATATCAACAATCTCGTTCTTGATCTGTTCAAGACTAATACCCTTGTTGCCCATCTTGGTTCACCGTTGATGAGCAAAAACCACCACATAACAAAATTGAAAAAAAGAGAGCCTGTAGAGACACAAGGAGTCGAGGAGGCGAGGGAGATGGAGATGGAGACAATTCCAAACAGGGTGAAAAATAATGGGGGTAGGACCAGAAGGGGCAGAATAAAAGCAAAGGGGCAGAATAAAAGCAGGCAAGGGAGATGGAGATAATTCTAGAAGGGTTGGAGGAGGCGAGGAGGCGACAAAGATGGAGATAAAGGTGATTCTAGAAGGGGCAAAAAACAGTAGGGGTAGGATTAAGAGAAACGACATCGTTTTGGGTTTGGGGCTCCAAATTTTTCTAAGAGGTAGGACTGACACATACTTTGTCGTTATATATATATATATATATATCAAATCATAGAGTTGGTTAATGACTAAGACTAAATCAAATTCTATATATTTTGATAGAATTTGTAAAAGCAAAAATATAAAATAAGGAACACTGACTTTTCTCCATTATGTAATTGAGGCATAATTTTTTATTGGTAGTAAATAAGGATGTTAATTATACGATGCCAACAAATAAAGATAAATTTCACATAATTGAACTTGTGCCATTAGCTTTCCCAAGATCACATTGACTCAACAAAAAAATGGAATCTAGAAGAAAGATGCAAAAGCTCACTCCTTTGTTAGCGAATTATGTATGTTGACTAAATTTTGTTAAAATATACGTTAAATATGTGTGTTTTCGCACACGCTAGGTTCTTGTTTTCATTGTGTCATATATTTTGAACCTACCTCCTTATTAATTTGTATTGTCTTCTTGAGACCCAATGACATACATTTAATTTTGTCAAATATGAATTTATTTGCTACCATAATGTAGATAGTGTCCTTATTTGCCTTTAATAAAAGTTGGTGACCATATTTGACACTTTCACTATTTAGAAATGAACTCATATTTTTTTTTATAAGAAATGGAGAAATTATATTAATTAAAAAAGAAGTACAGAAAAACTCCATTGCAGGGCATATAGCCTAAAGCATTATAGCATGAAAATAAAATCAGAAGCATAACATACAACACTAGTACCAAATTTAAACTATGCCTATGATAAATATAAACAATTAAGTAAAGAGAGTCATCTACAACTAGAGATTGCTATTGCAATCGCTGTATGGGTTAAATAGTGTTACTAAGGTAGAAAGGAAAGTTGCTTTGAGCATCAGAAGCTACTGGACGTCCTCACCTATTTAACTAGCTTCATGGGGAGAGCAAGGATTCCGATAACAAACAGTCTCCAACTTGCATGTTGCCTCCCAATCTATTTTTAAAAATTAACCAATAATAAAAGGGGCAAAGAACCCTCTGTACAAGCACAGGCTTCCCAATCGCCATTGAATACCCCCAATTAGATTTCCAACTTTGCTAAACCTCTGTAATCCCATACTGTCAATACCGATTAAGGGAACTAGAGCCCCTTTGCCGACTTGAAAACCATGCTTCCCGTGCTACCCATAATCGACGTCACCCACAACATCCTTTTCCCTTCGGAGTTAGCAGCCAAATCGGAAATTGGAATGAACTAACCTTGCCGAATTTGATCACCGCCAAAATCCCTTCTTGGGAGATGCCCTACACGATAAATAGGAGAAAAACCAGCCACAAGTAGGATCGATTCTCTCCCTATGCCAGTTGAAACCTTTGGAAAACACCCCCAAATCTAGATCTGAATAGGTTGTTGCCTTGTGGTCCCTTGGACTGAAGTTTCCAAAGCAAGGCGGGTGACGAAGGTGGAGGAGAGAGCAAGAAGGGGAAAGAGAGGGTAAGAGGAAAGCAGAAAGGGAGGAGCTCCATTGTCGGAGAGGAACCCGAAGGAGGAACCCGTTGCCTCTGCCCCAACCCTAGGTAGAGCACGGGAGGAGATATCTTCACACACATTTAAATTAACGTAAAAAGAAAATTAAACAAATAAATTATTAATCTATCTTAGTTGATGGACTCAAACAACCATTTAGCTTAGGGATGGCAATTTACTCCACAACCCGCAGAGCTTTGTGAATTTCCCCACCACAGGGATCGAGATTTTGAAAATATTCCTCCTCGTGGGGCGGGGATAGAGGCATTTTTTTTCCCGTGAAATTTTGTGGGAAATTTCCTCCACCCTGTGAGGAACCGTAGAGATCCATATAAAAAAAAACAAATAAATTTATTTATATATTTGTTTTTAAATATATTAACAATTAATTTTTACTTACTCAACTTAATTAATTGACCAATCTTTTTTTTTTTTTTTTAGTTTTTTCAAATCCAATTATATAGTCCAATCCAACCCATAATCTTCTTAAACTTAATTGCCCAAGCCCAACCTAATTTGCATTATCTTCTTAAATTTAATTGCCCAAGCCCAACCCAATTTGCTAGTAACCTTAGAACTAGAAGGACTATTTCAAATTTCTAAGATTTGCAAATATGCTCTGCGACTCTTCCTCTCCAGACTTCAGTCTCCTCTCTTCTGCGCTGTAGTTCACTGGCTTTGTTTTTGTTCTTCAATCGGTCAATTCCCTTCAACCTATCATTCTCGACAACCTTCGAAAGGTAATGCCCATAGCTCTGTTTCTATTCTTCAATTAACTACTTGTAGCTCGCCTGAGCCTGAGTTCTGAGTATTTGTGAGTGTCTAATTATCTGTGCTTGATGATTTATTTTGAGGTGAAGCAAATCTCATTCTTTTGGCCTTATTATTTTCGATTTCATTTTCCCTCTGATTGTTTGCAAGATTGTCAGAATGCAATTTTCATTGTTTACATGCCTACGCAAACTTCTTTCTCGCATTCATAGTGAACGATAATTATATTGTTATTTTGAGGTTCATTCAAGCTCTTAATTCATTCTATCTTCAGTTAATTTTTCAAACAAGAAACGAGTATCGAGTTTTATTTTGTGAGAACTCCGAATACCAGCGGGACTTATCATTTCACACGAGGACCTATGATTCTCCATGGGTATGGAGACGGAGACTAATTTTTATCCTTCGTAAAAAATCTGCGTAGTAATCCCCGTACCCTTTATTGACAGGGATAGAAATGGAAAAAGGGTCCCCGCCCTTGTGAGGAACCGTTACCATCCCTAATTTAGCTTTTCTAAATCAACCTTCTCTGTTCACAGAACATAATAATAAAATTTTGAGGGCACAAACCCAACGAGAGATGGACTAGCTGCAGCTACCGTTCGAGTTAGTGGCTGTCTTTCTTCTCCTATTTAGAAGGAAATAATAGTCTTAGTTGTGGGCATATTTTCCATAAAAAAAACAAGAAACGAAAAGAAGCTACAATGACATTCTCCAAAACGGCATCCCAAAACCACCCGAAAGGTCCAAGCGTCGCAGCTACCTTTCCCCCCGCTCCTGTCTCTTTCTCTCTCTTCTCTCTCTCTCTCTCCCTGCTTTTATTTTTCTCCCCCACATCATCTAGCCAAACATAAATCGTCCCTTAAAAAAAAAATAAAAACTGTTACCTTCCATTTATTTGATTTTCTTTTTGCATTTTATTTCTTCTCAATAATTAACATCGCTGTTAATTTTCGTGTTATTTTCAAATCTGTCTGAAAATCAAAATGATTTAAAAGGTAAAGTTGAAAAAAATTTCGCATCCAATTCAAACACCCCAACCTACCCGTCGTCTGTACGGATATCCGCGGCACGATCGCCGACTACCGGTTAAGATTCTCATCGGATAAAAATTTTCCGTCGAATCCTTGTGGATCCTCCTCTGCGTCGTTGATCGAATCTGTCTTTCTAGTTTGTTCCGGACGGCGTTGGGATTCGAAAGAAAGGGAGGAGAGAAACCATGAGTAATCAGAAGAAGAGGAATTTCCAGATCGAGGCGTTCAAGCATCGGGTAGTGGTGGATCCGAAATACGCCGACAAGACTTGGAAGATTCTGGAGCATGCAATCGATGAGATTTACAATCATAATGCTAGTGGTCTTAGTTTTGAAGAACTTTATAGGTTCGCTTTTCCCTCTTCTTTTTTTCATATGTTGAATCCATTTTTATTTGATTTTTATTATATTTTTTTGATGTTTCTATTCATTTTGTTTTGATTTTTTGAAGCTTTGTTGTTTGTATGTAGTTTAGGCGGTTATTTGATTGAAAGCTTTTGTGTTTATATCATTGAAGTTTATGATTATTTAGTTCCATGTTTGCTCTGTGGTTTACATGGCTAGAGATGCTCTCTTAGCTTTGATTCGATGTTCAAACTATTTAGAAACAATACATACTAAATTTCAGGTTTCCGTGAATTTACTGGCGTTTGAATCTTATATTTTTGGGCAAACTTGGTCCAAGAAATGCTTAAAAATGTATATGGAGTTCCAGTTTTCGGAGAGATCCTAATATCAATGGATGAAGTGGTTTACCTAATCTGCATGGATTGGGTAGTAGCTGAATTTTTAGGATGACTACTAGATATATTCAATCAATTTACATAAAAAAATTCCTTAGAGAAGAGTTCACTTATTATGAGTTTGTAGATGACATGTAGTCATATGTTTAACTAAGATATGTAGCATGTAAGCAGTTGCTGATTTCATTATCAGGAATTTCTCTATTCTTGGGTGTTAGATTTTGTAGATTGGAGTTGGGAAAAATCGGTCTATAAGTGTCTTCTGATAAGAGGGTCTGTTGGTATCTCTAGTTTTTAGTAATTGCAGTGTGTTTGTGATATGTTTATAATATGGTTAATCTGTATTTAAAACTTAAAGATTTGCCATCATCTCCTGCCTTTATTTTGGTAGGGTGGTTTGCAAAATTATCCACCATGGTGGCATCCTTGTTCTTGCTACTAGGCCAGAATGCAAAGGAAGCTTTTATAACAAACTTACAATGGATTAGTAATTTTCAGTAAAATGGGAGCTTCTCTGAATCCTTGCTAGACATTTATTCACCTTTCTTTGCAAGCAATACACAGATATTCTGCTAAATCCTGTTTTTAATAAATTATATTTCCCTTCAATTCTCTCGTTCTCTGTTTATGATTTGATTTCAATAGCCTGGGAAATATGATCTAAATGCAATCTACAATGCATGGAAGCTTATTAAGTTTAAGCCTTAACACTTGAGCCTGGTCTAGTCAATTTGCCTAGTGTCAGTTTGTGCTAATTCTCAAACTTCTACATTATCTTTTGAGGATTATGCTCAAAATACTATGTGATTATGAACTGTAAATATTATTCTCCTTTCCTAATTTCCCTCTTTCAAAAATGAAATGATGTGTGCTCAACAAAGTTGAGAACTCTTTGTGATATATTGTTTCTTTTTTCATAACAAATTCAGGAATGCATACAATATGGTTCTGCATAAATTTGGGGAGAGGCTGTACACTGGTCTTGTTACAACTATGACAGCACATCTCAAAGAAATATCAAATTCTATTGAGGCTGCACAGGGTGATATGTTTCTGGAGGAGCTGAACAGGAAATGGAATGATCACAACAAAGCATTGCAAATGATTCGGGACATACTGATGTACATGGACAGGACATATATTCCAAGTAACCAGAAAACCCCTGTTCATGAGCTGGGCCTTAACCTGTGGAGGGATAATATTATACATTTCATCAAGATACAGATGAGGCTTTTGAACACACTTCTTGAACTAGTTAAAAAAGAACGAACTGGTGAAGTTATAAACCGGGGACTAATGAGGAACATAATTAAGATGCTAATGGATTTGGGTTCTTCTGTTTACCAGGAAGACTTTGAGAAGCCATTTCTTGAGGTTTCAGCTGAGTTTTATAGAGGTGAATCTCAGAAGTTTATTGAATGTTGTGATTGTGGTGAGTACCTGAAGAAAGCTGAGAGACGTCTAAATGAAGAAATTGAAAGAGTTACCCACTACTTGGACGCAAAGAGTGAGGCCAAGATAACCAATGTGGTGGAGAAAGAAATGATTGCCAACCACATGTTGAGGCTTGTGCACATGGAGAACTCAGGGTTGGTAAACATGCTTCTTGATGACAAGTACGAAGACTTGGGAAGAATGTACAATCTCTTCCGTAGAGTTCCCAATGGTCTCTCAACAATAAGAGATGTGATGACTTCTCATTTAAGAGAGACAGGCAAGCAGTTAGTTACAGATCCTGAAAGGTTGAAAGATCCTGTTGAATTTGTACAGCGGCTTTTGGATGAAAAAGATAAAGATGACAGCATCATTAGCTTGGCATTCAACAATGACAAGACATTTCAGAATGCTTTAAATTCTTCTTTTGAATATTTCATTAATTTGAATGCTCGATCTCCTGAGTTCATTTCCTTGTTTGTGGATGATAAGCTTCGTAAAGGTCTGAAGGATGTTAGTGAGGAGGATGTGGAGATAATTCTTGACAAAGTTATGATGCTGTTCCGCTACTTGCAGGAGAAGGATGTATTTGAGAAGTACTATAAACAACACTTAGCCAAGCGGCTTTTATCAGGTAAAACTGTATCTGATGATGCAGAGAGAAGCCTGATAGTTAAGCTTAAGACGGAATGTGGGTACCAATTCACTTCAAAATTAGAAGGCATGTTTACAGACATGAGGACATCTCAGGATACTATGCAGGGATTTTATGCTAAATATCCGGAGCTAGTTGATGGCCCTACTCTAGTAGTTCAGGTTCTAACCACTGGTTCCTGGCCCACTCAACCAAGTGCTACTTGCAACCTGCCTGCTGAAATGTCAGCACTCTGTGAGAAGTTCCGCTCATATTACCTTGGAACCCATACTGGTCGGAGATTGTCCTGGCAAACTAACATGGGAACAGCAGACATAAAAGCAACTTTTGGGAAGGGTCAGAAGCATGAGTTGAATGTCTCCACTTACCAAATGTGTGTTCTGATGCTTTTTAACAATGCTGATCGGCTTAGCTACAAGGAGATAGAGCAAGCCACTGAAATTCCTGCTTCAGATTTGAAAAGGTGCTTGCAGTCAATGGCCTGTGTCAAAGGAAAAAATGTTCTACGCAAAGAGCCTATGAGTAAAGACATTGGTGAGGATGATGCATTTTTTGTCAATGACAAGTTCACAAGCAAATTCTATAAAGTAAAGATAGGAACTGTGGTTGCGCAAAAGGAATCAGAACCTGAAAAACAGGAGACCCGACAAAGAGTAGAGGAGGATAGAAAGCCACAGATTGAAGCAGCGATTGTTAGGATCATGAAATCAAGGAGAGTGCTAGATCACAACAATATAATAACAGAGGTAACAAAGCAGTTGCAGTCACGGTTTTTGGCCAACCCCACTGAGATTAAGAAACGTATTGAGTCTCTTATCGAGCGGGATTTCTTGGAAAGAGATGCAAATGACAGGAAATTGTATCGATATCTAGCATAAAGAAATGACCTCAGCAGATTGGTTGTTTTTTTATGGAAGGTTAGTATTGACATTTGGAAATTTGTTTTACAATTCATGCAAGCTCCATTGTTTTCAATAGATATCATTTCTATATGCTTTCCTATTCTGTTCTCAACTTTATTTGGTCTAATTTTTATTCTCAGTTTCTGGCTCTGCCCCACCCATATTTATTTTCATGTAACATCCAAGCTAGTACCCCAACTCTGATATAAATTCATGAAAGAAGTTTATGCCTGTGAACCTAGGTGGTGTTAATTGTGTTAAGTCTTTGACAATTAGACTTTCAAACTTGGGCCGGTGCTAGTTTCTTATGAGGTATTACCATATAATACTAGAATATCAAGTGGAAATGCCAAAATGCTATTTGCCAATCTCTGAATTTCGCATAATTTGTGCACTGCCCTGATTTGTTCTCTAAGTAAGGGTACTTGATCTTTTAACAAAAAGCATAGACTCCAAGTCAGGATCCTATTTTATCCGATTATGTTAATGTAGCTCATACAGTGGTTAAAAGTGCTAGTGTTTTATGGATCTGTAGGTGGCAGACAGCCTTATCCGAGTGAAAAACGTAGTCTGGAGTGGCTGAGTAAAGAGCATGTGATGCATGTGATACGTGTTTGTGTGTGTGCTCTCATGCAGTAGGTTGATAGAGATTTATTTTTATTGTGCATGGAAGTTTATGGTGCGGCGAGGTTATCCCATCTCAAGGCCTGGGTATGACACCTGTCTGGTGAGGATTTGCAGTCATATTTACATATTACCAATACAGGAGAAACTGTTAGCTAGAGTTGAACCTAGGTAATGGGCATGCCAAGTTTCTGATCTTTACTAGCTAAGCCAATCCGCATGGACTAGGTTGAAAGAGATTTGATATCATACAGCAACAAAAAGTCATGTCATGTGACAAACTAATAATCTGAAATCTGAAATGTGCATCCTTTTCCCTTTTTGTCCCCTTATCTTCTTTTAGTTCTACAGTGACAAAAAAAAAAAAAAAAATTCATATTTGCTAGCTTTGTTGGGTTTGGCTCTTGATGTCTGTCTGTCTGTTTGAGTTGTGATCAGTGCAGTGACCTGAGAATTGCCTGGGTATATTGCAGATACCCTTGTATGGGTTTGTTGAATGAAATTGAGCTTACCATGTTGTTGAAAAAGAAAAAAAAAAACAAAATTGTTGTGTACTCATTTAGATGTTCACAACTCCTTAATGATCTCTTATGTGAAGCTTTGAAAAGAGAAAATAAAGTGAAATTGTTTTTGTTTAATACATAATTATAATCAAGTTTTTCACTCAGTATGTTATCGATGCTTGAATTAGTTTTTCACTTAATGAGACATGTAAATTAGTAAGCATCCACTGCTATTTTTAAAATTTATTTGTGTAAAAAAAATTATGTAAGGTTTTGATTGTGAATGTTGTGTAACACAATGTTGTAATGGTAAGCTTTTTTTTTTTTATTTTATTATCTTAAAAATATATAAAATATTAATTAAAATTAGTAAAAGTAAATAAAAATTGAGTAAAATTAATTTAAAAGGTATATGAGAAATATTGTGAAATGAAATTTTATCAACTTTGTTCAACTTTGTTTTATTAGTAGTTCAAAATGTGTATGGGCAGATGGTTAATCCTCAATATAACTCGGTTGATGGTTTTATTTTTTTAATTTTTTAATTTTTATTTTTATTTCTTGGTTGGCCTTCAGTTATTGTTGTTTAAATTTTTTATTTTTTATCTTGAATTGTATAATAAAAAATAATTATATTTTAATCTTTTAACTTATTTTACCTATATGTTATAATTTAAACTTAAGAATTTTTATTTTTATTAAAAAAATTATTTCTGATTTA